>JABASI010003777.1:0-15577 GCA_019776505.1 Tomocerus nigrus
TGTGATCATTTAAGCAGTTTCTTTTTTAAACTAATGCGCATTGTTTGAAGGTAAGCCGGGTAAGCAGAGCAAAGACTCCATATCGCTAAGAGATAAAGCTCTGCCACGTGAAGCACTTAGATTTCTGGAACTATTTTCTTGGTCGAAATAAAACCGACAGTGGTCACAGGGACAATTTGGGTTTTTTGTTGGACCGGGTATGTGATGCCCTGGTTTCTTGAATGCTTTCACAACAGGGCCGAATTTTGTAGCTGTGTCTAAACGAGAGTCTTGGTTCTGCAAAGCTGGTACGGTCATAAATGGAGGCAACATTTGATCCCTCTCCCCACTACACTCATTCAGTTTCGTGCTTGGAAAAGAATATCTCTTCATCTCTACAAGATTTGACTGCATCCCATCTCCGTAAGATCTTTCTTCGGATGACCGAAGACAATTCACATTTTTGTGGCTTGATTGCGTCTTGTCTGTTAAAATAAAACATATTTACATATTCAGGCTATGATGTATAAAATCATTTCTAAATATAAATTGAATATTCTTTTTCAATACCTGTAATGTCAAATTTCTCCAGTATGTAATCCATCCACCATTTCTCATCTTGCTTTAAATTTTCTAACTGTGTGTTTCTTCCGTTAGATTCATAGCTTTCGGCAACTTCTTCATAACACCCATACTCAAAAGAGTCAGATTTTAAAATGGATTCTCTGTTACTAACAACAGAGGCTGATTCCTTCCAAGAAGATGGAATATCGTCTTCCTTATCCACTTGCGTAGATTCTGAAGCAAAGGAAGATACCGTAGAATCCCGTGTTATGTCGCCCAATGAGGATGGATAATCCGTAGTTATGGAACTTTTCGTCGCACAGCTTAAATCAGATAAATTCTTGATCAGGTTACATTCTAAGTTATCCCTTTCTGGGTTCTGTTTAAAAGATTTCCAACACCACTCTTGATCTTTGTCACATTTTTCATCGACACCCCCAGGAGAAACATTTTTCGCTGCTGGAGGAGATGGACTTTCTTTAGCGATCATATTTGCACTTCTAATTACATTTTCTTTCACCCGACGAACATTAGACAATCCAAGTCCCAAAATCTCATTTGGAGTGGCGCTGCAAAATATAGGCGCTTGGTTTCTTCTTTTCTGATGAAGTATTTTGTACTTGGACGATTCATAAACTGTCTGAGGAGTTGATGAGGACTCTTCCGTTGGTGAGGGATCATCTGTATTTGTCGATGCATCAGACCCTGTGCAGTAGACATCAATGTGTATTGTTCGGGGCTGGTGCTGCCTAAAAACATTAAAATAAATTAGAATCTTAGAATTTTTCATAATATTTGATCCATAGTAAGTTCTCCATCAAAATCAAAAGTCTCTGATTAAATAAATTGCTTACAATTTAAATAGATTCCAATATTAAGCATTAATTAGCAAGTTAAATGCAATTTGTAAGAAATGAATCAGTAAAATTAAATCATTTCAGTGAAAACATAAGTGAATGCTTACTTTTGTTGAAAGCGACTAGGTGGAGATGATCTTGCACGATTCATCGATGTAGATTGATACTGTCGGCGAGATGCATTTTCATATCCTCCTTTTTGATGGCTATTGAGCCTGGATTCATGTTGATGTTGATGTTGATGAGAAGATTTAGACTGTCTCTGATGGCAATGAGGATTTTCATTTAATACAACGCGCTGGCTTAAAATGGGTTTCTTGAATTCACTTTCTCTTTTGATAGATACTTTCTCCACAGTTTGTGTCTCTGCATTTTTTAGGCTTGGTCTCCTCTCAGCTATGTATTCTCTTCTGCTTCCTGCTTTGCTCATCTCATGAAATAGCGGCTCGGATTCGGAAGGACTATTGTTACTGAGTGTGATGCTGTATGTACTTTTGCATCGGCGATCGTAGGGTTGAATGACCCGTTGTCTCATTAAAGAGCTAGATCCCATATTCTGTTCAGTATTGTAGCCTGAATCGAGATGAATTCTTCTGGAGAAATGTCCCCCACTGCCTCCAGGACCAGAATTGATGGTCCGTGGCCAACTCTCAAACTTTTGTATGCCACAAGCATCGGGAACAATTTTGGAAATGGAGCTTTCACCACTGTGCTTCCACGAATACTCAAATTGCACATTTCTACCACTGGGAACTTCTGTCGTTTTAATATTGCAAGCTTCTGTTCCTTCTGTAATCTTTGAGGATGTTGAGCTTGGTCCTGGGTGTGTAATTGTTAGCTGTGCATGAAGACACCATTCTTGGCCATGCTCTGAATTCGGCTGTCCAGATTCCGCAGCCGAAAATTTTGTTTCCATTATCGTCACAATCCCCTTTTGCGAATTATCTCCGTCCACTACTCACTCACTCACTTAAAAAGTCTGTTACGCCATAGCCAGCTGTATCACAACAACCACAGAAGCTACGACTCTCTTTTACTCAACTAAGCTTACTTTAGCAATTTGGCCACACTCCAACTCCAAATTCTGTTTGTTAACGCTATTTATATCTGACCTTTCGTTACAGCATAAGAAAGCAGGAGAAATACTTGTGCGAAATATTAGAACCATACAAACGGAGTGTGCATAATCAGAATCACGGAGAGAGGAGTCAACCAGACGAAAAAACTGCAGTTGACTCAATTTCTCTCTTTATCAAACTCTATGACGATATGCAGCTTGTCTACAACACTCCTTCATAACACCTTGAAATCCTTCAAGTTTTACATGCTCACTTCCTAATTCCGAAGAAACCACAGCTTTTAAGTATCTACGGAAGGTCACTAGTCAATAATTCTAAGGTCATTCCGTATGCACACACACTCAATGCGAGCTAAAATAGATTTTTAACCAATATTCAATCTTTGTCACGTAAGTCAAATTGGGTCACGATTATCACATCCAGATAATCCCACAATTTTTGCTCTATTTTTCTATCGAGTTACAAATCCAAGAAATGACAAAACCCTATTAAATAAAAACTATATACTGGAAAGCTATTAGTTTTTAGCTTTACTACTATCGTACGTACGTAAAACGTAAATAGCATTTAGAATTTCCACATTATAATAGATATTTACATTACCTACATTTCGTGAAGCAACTTACACAGAATAATGAATAATTTCCATTGTTGTACATAGTAAGTAGTTGTAGTATATTGAATTGAATGATAGACAAATTGTACAAATTGTAGTCTACAAATGAAATATACCTACTATTAGTACGATAATAAAGATACGCGCTTTGGGTTAAATGCGCTAATGTGTTCTAAAAGCACGTAACCGTAACCTGACTATAACGTATGGTTATTTCAAGTACCGCATAACGGTTCCTGGATGAGACAAAGTAAATAAATGGCTTCAATTAGGCTAAACGAATTATTGTGTATATGTAAAAGAAGTTGAAAAAGCATAGTAGTGAGAGCAGAAATCATCGATACAAAATGTAGATAGATAGAGCTATAAAGCTTTCTTTCCGTGATCTTGCGCGAACTGCGAAGAAATTGTAATGGATAATCTCCGTTCAACGGAGATCATCTATTAAATTACCACATTATCCTTTACGTATACTGACAAAGGTAAACATGATCCACATTAGCATTTTATTTTTACACTCTAATTCGCTGACAGTAGAAACCCCAATCTAAAAACCTCGTGGATAAAAGTCAGTAATGTAAGCAAAGCATGAAGTCTTACTTCTTGAAGGGCTTTTTTGTCAACTGCCTTGGCTGCCTGTAAACTCCTTATGACATTACGAGCACCATCAGCTACAGCCTTTTCTATTCTTAAGCGATGTCTCAATTCTTCGATTCTCACTTCGATTGGAGTTAAACCTGGGTCGATGCTGCCTCGATCTATACATAATCAATCAAAACTATGTCTTAGTAATGGTGGAGCGTAGACATCGAAACTAGTTCAAAAATACTTTAAAAAAATTATAAGTAAAAATTTCCAGTTATTTACAGGTGGGGCATGAATTATATAATATTATGATTCATGCCCTGTAATTGACTGGAAACTTCATATAGCACAACAAATAGTTTCTTGCTTGGGGATGTTTCTGTAGAATGAACTTGTGTGCCTTTAATTCAAGATCGCTTTAAAATCAAAATCGATAAACAAAAATGTTGACATACAAATTACACCTTTTATTCTGCCTTCCCCAGAAGTAGAACTATGGCTTTCCAGTCTGCTTTGTTTAGCTTTGGCAATTCTCATGCGTAAATAATCAATCTTTGCTTTGGAGTCTTCAAGCATTTGCTGGGCGTCCGCCAGGAGCTTTTTATCGCGGCCACTGCTGTAGCTTTGTATCATATTTTCAGCTCCTTGCTTCACTTTCAATTCAATATTCAACTGCTTTTCCAAAGAAGACAGTCTTTCATCGAATGATGAGGAATTGTCGTTGCTCGTATTGGACATCACCGGTTCTACAAATATAATAGATGATAGAAGAAAGAATAATTAGATCACTGTAAAATATTATCTTTTTGAAAAATTAAACTATTATGCAGTAGGTAACAATATAAACTTACCATGGCCGTTGTCCATTGACATTCCTCCTTGAGTCAAAATAATCTGTGAATCGAGCTCCTGTAATTCAGCCTGTAATTCGGAAAGACGACTATTTGACTTCTTCACTAAAGCGGTCAGTTCACCTAAGCTTTTCCTATCTGTTGTGACTTCTCGTAACTTTTCTGCTCCTTCTTTAATCTTCAATTCTTTCCTTATTTCTTTACGTAGGTGTTCCTTTAATTCCTCCAATTTCTGAAATACACCAGAATTTCCGTCCACATAGTCAGTGGATAAGCCATATTTTAGGCTCAGCTCATAAAGGGCGGGGTGGTCAGCGAATTCACCCTAAAAATTGTTCAATAGTTAAATAGTTAGTAGACATTCATATGAATTCTTTCACGACTCAGTAGTCAGTAGAGTCAGTACTAGGTACTAGTACACATACCTTATTGTAATAACTTGATCCTGGAAAAGACATCTTGTATTAACTCAAGAGATGATTGAGTGAGTGGCAGTAATCCTGTATAAAATTAAGATATTGAAACGATAAGAAATATTGTACTCAACATCTTATATGTACTTCATAATTATGTCTATAACTCAAAGCTACAATCGTAAATACTTTTATTAACCTGTATTTTTAGTTTTAGCAGTCGATTTTGAGCATAACTCACGGAAACTGGAATAGTTTAGTTTAGACTGAAAATGAATTTCGACCGAGCGAAGTAATAAATAGCTGAAGAAGGGTATTCAAATAAAGAACACGGAAGCTAAACAAGACTGACGCTACAATCGGTAATTGCGCTCACATTGAACTTTCTCATTTCTTTCGTTACATCTGCTAGTGACAGTGACAGATTAATCGCTTATATCTGATAAAAAGTAGGGCGTGGAAGAAGACATCCATGCAGCCCGGAACTGATCCTCCGGTTTAGGATGATAGCTGAATAATATTACTGCCGACAACTAACAACTAATCCAAATCCACGATGGATGAAACATAAAAATTAAGTATCTCTAGCTAGCTACTCTAAATCTACACGTTACAAAATTACAAGTCAGCAAACTCATCCAGTCACCAGATGACAAGCAAAAGTCGAAAGCCGAAGCCGATTAACAATGGTCACTCATGTTTTCTTAGCTTGCAGGTTGTAGGTCACATCAATTTGCATATTTGCACATCTGTAATTCAAAAAGAAATGTTTAACCATTATATAAGAAGGAGATACATTTAAAAGATAACTGCGCCTATTAAATATCCTTTTTTTGAAAATCCAAAAATGTAGTTAATATTTTCAATTTAGTCTATATGGTGGTTACAACTACAAGTGTTGAGTGTAGAGTGGAGTAGACCATTTTGTTACATAATAAAAGTACAAGTCCTAATAAGTACACTTTTACTTCCATTTATCCATTCACCATCATACCAGTGCAGTCTCATTATGTATGTAGTTGCTGGCAAAAAAAGAAAGTCAAAAGCCAAGTCGTCACACAAGTACATGTACATGTAGAGGTACAATGTACAATGCAAATTCGCAACGTCAAAAAACTAAAGTGACATATGTGACACTGCTTGACACAGGTGACGATATGTGGCACTTAAGTCCGACAGAAGCTGTGGATGGACACAGAAAACAATGACGCATGAAAGAATTAAAGCTATAAAATGTTTAATGCCAAATACACAGTATTATTTGCGTTATTTTGTGACTTTTCAGCAGTTTTACCAAACGGGTTTAGTAGGGCACTAATAAAAACGAAATAAATAGATATCTAATGATGTAATCGCTATTTACATTTAGATTCTATAAAGCGTCTAAAATGTCAATTTGATAAAACTATCATCAACCACGTAAACGTGAGCATCGACACTTGAACTATCATTTCACCGTTAAACAAGTTCTGATATGAAGCTACCTAATATCCCAAATGTAGGAAGTTATCCAAGCTGAAAAGGCTTCTATTCATTATTAGTTACATTTGACATCACAGTTACAATTGATTGAGAATAATTAAATGAGATTTCTTCATAATTTATATCGATCTATCTGCCACTGCTAAATTTTTTATTCTTTTGTTTCTTGAACTATACAGAGTTACAGACATGCTAGACGCTCGTCAGTCTAATTCACGGTCAACCAAATCAAAAAGGCAGGCAGTGGATTCAATGGTGTAAATTTAGCCCGCTTATTAAAGGTTAAAGGTATTTTGATAAAAAGTTATGTTATTATTTACTAAACTATAAAGATTACCTTTGATTTAGTAGTGTAGTAAAAATATTTTTGTAACCCTGTTCCTGTCTCGTCGACAATAAATAGAACACAATTTTATATATCTCTTGTTGTGTTGTGTTCTTCTTGTGCTGCTGTTGAAAGGTAATATTATGCAGTGTATATATACAATGAAATGAAGAAGCAGTATAAAATTATACTGCTGAATTCGATATACCTGCGCTCTGCTAGACGATGATTAAATTTTATGTCGGGAATCTCTGTTGTCTGTGCTAGTGCTGCTATGCTGCTCGTACTCTACATTCTACATACTGGCTGGTTGATACGTTCAGCTTTCAGCATAGCAGTATATCCTTCTGTGTTAACTCTCTGAGAGCTACGTACACGACGGTTGACGGTATACACGTAACACGTACCATGTACCTGTGGGAATGTAAATGCAAGTGCATTATCTTGGCCCGAAGTAAAAGACTGCTTTTACTACAAACAAGACTTGACTAGCATTAGGATTAGGATTACGGCTATCCCAATCTATACCTTTTGCTTTGAGCAATACATACTTATGCTACACTAGCTAAAGGACTTGTGCAAGTGATGTATTTGTATGTATCTATAAGTATTATGTGCATATATGTATAGTATGTGTGTGTAGGCATTTGCAGCTTCTGTCTGTGAATTACAGTTAACCCAGGTTTATGTTGTAGAAAAAGGTTGTTTGAGTCGAGCTCGAGTATCTCTGTATTTGCATTTGCAGCTAAATAGCTCTTCCTTGGGGTCGGGTTGTGTGTGATTGTTTGTGTAGTGAGAAGTGAGAACCGTTTGTTTCTCAACGCACCTTTTGTGGAGGTATGTGTCTGCAAATTGTCTTCTAAGCACTTATATATTTTGTCCCAAGCAAGGAGTTAATCCTCTGCTAAAAATGAGAATGAGATAGCCCTTTTGTCTCACAGAAATAAATACAGGTTGATCGTGTCCACAAATGGAAGTACAGTAGTGAAAATGTATGGGTAGATTGAAATAGAGAAAGCAAAGGATTTTGATTTTGTATTGTAAATCTTAGTACCTAAGTAATCACGGGTAAAATAAAATTCCACAATAAGATCCTCAAAGACTGAGTATGTAATTTTGTAGAGCTTATGCACAAGAGAATTCCAGTGAGAAATGGGTTCCGTCCGACGGTTCCGTGGGCAAGAAATGCAAAGTTATACTACGGACGGATATAATTATAATAATAATTATTATTATTATGTATTACTACTATAGGTATAGCAAAACGTACGATGAATTAACCCCAATCCCCACATGTACAAGTTAATCCATATCAATATGCAAAGAACACATTATTTTATTTACATCTAGGAGAAAGTTGCTTTTTCCTGCAACACACTAGCATGCTATACAACTTTCGTTCGAAAGAAAAGAGCTTTCTCCAAAACAATATCCTTTTAATTTCACCTAATCTGAGAAGTTTTTCTTCCGACATGTTGATGCACCTGTATCGTATCACGTATAATGATGAGCGAACCGTTTCTGAGTACGATGCAAATAACGTTAATGCACTACAGACAGATGCCTTGATGCAGTATGGTATAATGAGTGATCTCAAACATGGAATCGATATTTTTAAATAAACCATTAATTTATTAAACTCTTCAACAGCGCATTAAACAAAATTTAACAGAGATATATCAGATATTTACTAACAATTGATAAGTATGATTATAGTCGTAGTCTCGCTCGCTTCGATTAAAATATGTATGATTCATAAATTCATCTTAAGAACATGAACCTTAATATCTTGCAATAGCTGTTGTAAGCATTCCAAGAATTGAGATTATAGTCATAGTCATGGTCATGAATGAGACTGACAGCATGACAAGCACTAAAGTTGGCTTTAACAGCTTGACAGAAAAATACTTTAAAAAAACTATAAAACATAAAACAAGAGTAAGAAAGAATGGTAACTATTTTGAGCTAATTAGAAAGTTTATTTCTAAAATACGAAATACGATAGTGGCAGAGTTGATTTGATGGCAATAAACACTTTTTGGCTCGCATATTTCTCCTCGAATTCCAGCACAGGAATGGGTACACTCAAAAGAGTTAAGAGGAAAATATAAGAATTTTGGTTCTACACATTTTATGTAAAAGGTAACAGAAAAATTGCTGCCAACTATACTAGACTAGATAAAAGACAAGAAAAAAAGATATTCAGGATCATATTCAAAAAAGCTTTGATCCTTTGCACGCAAAAATTACTACATTCTACGTATTCAGCAGTTCATTGCATATTAGTTATACAAATTATAGCTAAGTTATTTTATTTACTAATTACTATGAGGCGAGCAGAATTAATTATAGGTTTTGCTGCAACAGATAAGGATGACAAGATCTAAAGCTGAAATTATTTTACCGCATTACCAGTCCTGCCTGATGTGCTCATTATGGCTGGCAATTAAATATTAGCTCGCAATTAATGCGGTCTCGACAGCTCTTTCACAAGAAGCCGCTTCTTGGACGGCTGCTGCCCATTGACAATATCTGTTCCTTCCGTATTTTTTGTGCGTGTGATAAGCAAATCTTTGATGTGTTGCACAATAAGAGAGATAGCAACTATAAGAAATAAAATGAAGTACCGACAGTTAATTAGACTGTTACAGCGGGCAGTAGTGAACCCGCATTTAATATGAAGTGGATAGCAGAGAATAGAGAGATAGAAATATGGTTTATGTAAGCATTTTTGAGCTTTTGTGCAATGCATTGAAGATCTTTAAGCATTAAAAAATTAAATATAAGTTCTGAATTCTAATAAATATTTGAGATTCATATCATAATGAAGATCTTAGATGTGAGTGGGACTTGTAGAATGGGCATTCTGCGCGGAAATCATGACCGGATTTTTTATGAAATCTCTGATCTTCTGTGCGACAAGTACAATTGCAACTAGCAACAAAAATAAAATTAATATAACATATTTGCTTTAACTATCTATTTCTTTCTATTCCTTGCTATCCAATCATATTAATAACACGGAACAATATTTCATTTTTAATTATTAATTATACGTACAATTAAATAAATACCTAGGTAAATAAATTGTACGCATATTGTACTTATATAAGTAGCATTTGTTGTGAAATTAATGCCGGGTTATTTACGCACAACAAACAATTTCAGTTTCATTAAAAATTTAAGGTTTATCCAAAAAATGTCATATTGCACGAGCTTACCCTATTATTGACAATGTCATTGGCGGATTTTGACATTTAAAATTTCAATTAATTTTCAAAAAATTCACTTAAAAAAGAGTATGTTCAAATGTTAGTACTGGAAGGTAAGGCGATGATAAAAATAATAAAAAGTAGTGGCAAATTGTCTCAAAAAAGATTAATTTCACAATTATACATTGGGTTGGGGGGTTAAAGTTGGAATCCCAGACAAATGAATAATGAATGATATTTAGTAAATTGGTTAATATTATAAATTAGACATACCTGTATTGTCAGCACCTCTGGGTATGATTACATCAGCAAACTTTTTTGTCTAAAATCAAGGAAATTATATCATCATAATCATCAATCATTTTACGGATATGTAAGGTATCATAAGGTATGAAGTTATTAATTAATTAATTATAATTTGCAAGGCAATTATTACTATACTGATTACATTTATAATCATAAAAACTATCACAAACTGTTACGATACCGTCCCGTACTCTACTGGTAAACAGAATTCGTATGTAATATAGTACCGGTAAACAGAATTCTTCAAACGCTGGCTTTACGAATCTCATATACTGAGTAAGCACAGTATCCAAATCTCTTCCTCTCTCTTGGACATCCCGAACAACTGTTTCATGCAACAGCATACATTTAGTATTAAATTACATGTCAGTAACCAATATTTTGAAACAAACGAAAACTCAAAATTGCGTAGTGTGTGTGTGTATACCTCTTCGAGCTAGACGTGTATCTGGATCCGTGTCGACAAACAGTTTCATGTGGAAAAGATCACGAACTTGAGGATAGTAAAATCCCAAAATCCCCTCAAAGAGGACGACATCGGCAGGGTAGATAGTAACATATTCTCCTTCACGACGTGAATTAGTAACATAGTCATAGACAGGAACTTCCGTTTTACGACCTTCAAGAATGAACTGCAAGGTTTGAACCATGAGATCCCAGTCCAAGGCATCTAAATACAGAAAATTCAAATTATTTTGTGAAAGTGGTGAAAGTCTACTTTGCTTGGAAATGCGGGAAGAAATTATTGGTGAGCTATTTAGTGTAAAAATATGAAACATCGCCACTCTTCACTGCATGAATTTTATTTTTTTTAAACAAGTAAGTGATGTCATACTTGGGTGATCAAAATCGAATTGTCCTTTAGATGCCTTTTTGGAATCCGTACTAGATCCTCACTGCATGAATTTTATTTTTTTTAAACAAGTAAGTGATGTCATACTTGGGTGATCAAAATCGAATTGTCCTTTAGATGCCTTTTTGGAATCCGTACTAGACAACTGCTTGTAAAATGAATCTTGTGCGATACAAACTACTTTGCGTTGACTGTCAGACACGTCCGCTTGGCCAAGTTGTTCCATGATCTTTTGGCAAACAGTGGACTTGCCGGAAGCTATTAAGAATTGATGTTCAGAAATTTAAAAGTCTACTACCAATATTTTCCAAAATTAACATTTAAATTGTTTCCTAAAGTAGTCTACTTATTTCATAATATAAAAATATTATTACCTGTGCCACCAGCGACCCCGATCAGAAAGGGTGATTTTATGGACGCCAAGTCTAATGTTTGCATTGTTCCGGTCATTTTGAAATAATTACTTTTACTTGTTAGAATTAGATTGGCAGCCACTAGCCCTCTGCTGACAAACAATCTTGTGTAACTTCTTAAAAATTGGGTCCCAATGATTACTCGGATCGAAGCTGTCTCTGAGCTTCTGTAAAATCAGTCAGCTAAATCTGTATCTCACCAATGACCAAAAACAATCTTATAATTATTATGATCATGGCCTACAGCCTAGGATGTAGGAAAACAAAATATTATTTCGTCGTATGTATGCAATGCTTTTATCTGCAGGAGGCACAAAACTGTTAACTGCTATATAAATATAAAATATTATGAAGTAATATTGTAATATAGGTCATAGGTATGTTTTGTTGGATTCTGTTTGATATAATCGGTATAATATTAACTTTACTTTGAGCTAGACACTAGACTTACAAATTAAAGTGACACGTTTACGATGATATTTGCTGTTGTCCTCAGTTTTTCGGTGTGAAAATGACAATATAGTCACGAATCAATCAGTATTTCAGTGATTTTCCAACATTCCTTCCAGTTTCAAATAAAAAAATAACATCAAAATAAGATTTCGTGTTGTAATTCTTAACCGCGAGTGAATCGTGGCTTTTTTATAAAATAGGGTTGTGCACCAGTTTGTTTTTCCCGGCAAGACTGCAGCTGGATGAATAGTTTTGCAGGACTGCTTTCTCACCGTTGATATTTTTCCATCCTCTCATTGGCGCTCCATTCCCAAAGGCTATAAACACCGCCAAATTTATAGATTCCTACGAACAGGACTACACAAGCAAGAAGGGCACAAAAGCACACAAAAAGTACCTTTTGCCTTATAGCCGTTACGTTATTTTTATAACAAAACAACACAGTAGACAAGTTTCATCCTACGGCTGACGGCATGTAATAATCCAGCAGAGGAGATTAAGTTTTGAATACATGATACAATCGTTAATCGCTATGAATATTTTTATTTTTGGGAACTCTGCCGTTCTCCAGTGACTCATTCACAGTTGACTATTCATAGATTCACAATTCAATCCCACACAGCGTCCAACAGTCAGCAGCGGGTATTTGACGTTCAACTTTGACTTATAATTAAAGTAAGGTTAGTTAACAACGACAACTCACAATTTAATCAAACCACAAATAATTTTAATAAACAGTAATAATTAATCAACTAGTCACTCACTAGTGACTAGACTAGACTGAAATAATAGACACAATATTGCTTGAAATGATTTAATGTATGTCCATATTATTTTTCAGCTGTTTACTTGACCTAAAAACTAAAAAATGGGTTCTCCTGAACAACTTGATCTGTGCCAACATCAACCCTGTATAGACGATTTTGTTCTTGTTAAGCCTATAAGTAGAGGATCTTTCGGGTGAGAAATTATGAGACTGTTAATCATAATTGTAATTGTAAATCCAATCCAACATTCTTTTCTTACAGTTTGATATTTAAAATGCAAAAGACAAAGGATTTAAATGCATAGCATAGCATAAAAGCGTAACTCCGTAGTAGTACTAGTACTGTGACATCAAATTTTTAACTATATACTAACTACATAACCGAGATAGGTAGTGTGTACAACTGTACAGGGAAGTTTAAGTCATAAGTATACCATGAAAGTTAAAAGTATTGTGTATTAGTATTATTTTAATATTTTTCTGCCTGTTTTATAGGAAAGTCTTCCTTGGCTATCGCAAGGGAACGCCGGATAATCTGTATGCTATTAAAGTTATGAAAAAGGAAGATTTAATGCGAAAAAATATGGCGGAAACTGTGTTGAAAGAAAGAACTGCATTCTGCGTTGCATCTTCTGAGTATGTTTTTAATTCTAAGTCTTTATTCTTCATTTGCATCTATACATTATTATCAAGTTATCACATACATTTGCTATATATTATATCTTTTTATAACTAGGTCATTCTGTGTCAAACTTTTTTACTCTCTTCAGACAAAAAATAATGTGTACCTTATCGTAAGTCTTATATTATGTTAATTTGGTTTGCAAAGTTTTATATTTGTTTTGCAATTTCAGTACGAAAAAGTTATAATATATTTTCAGATGGAGTGGTGCATAGGTGGAGATTTGAAAAGCCTTCTATCTCAAATGGTTTATTTCCCTCTGCCTATGGCTTCGTTTTATGTAGCTCAGATTGCTGTAGCCATTGATTTTCTCCATCGAAATGGTATCGTGCACAGAGACATTAAACCGGATAATTTATTGCTAGATCGAAATGGACACATTAAACTGACTGATTTTGGTCTAAGCCGTGTGGATATGACTCAAGGTACAGAAATACCCACATTCAAAATAAATGAAGACATGCGTTTAATGTTTCTTATTATAATGCGACATTTATCCGTTTTAGAGTTGAAACCGTGTCAGTTGACTAATTTTACACCTGGACAACTTGCTTCATTAAAAACTAAGTTTTCTTTCGTAAGTCGATACTTTATTCATTATAAATAGTTATAAGTATTAAAGTTATATGTATAAATGTATATATTATATTACCTATATGCAGTTAATATGTAATTTACTGAACATATTAAATATTAGGTGAAAGTATATAATATCATAGTACAATAATTATTAGTTATGTGCTGAAGTGCGTAGTGCGTACTCTGCGTACTGTAACGAACTTGTTAGATTGGTATATAATCCTCGAGTTTAATTTTTTTTTCTTACGTTTGGATTATGCATAGTATTCATACAGTCCTAAAGCAGGACTAGAAACTGAAAAGGACCCAACGAAGAATAATTGGATGTCATCAGTTCAGATAACCCCTGGTGTGACTGTAAATAGAGACCATGGAGCGTCAACTCCCCTTTGTTCTTTTAATGATACGTCAAGCAACATGTTTCCGCCTTTAAACAGAAAAATGAGAAAACCTTTGCGCAGATTAAGTCTACCTCTAATTGACAAAGCTAAAGTTAATACATCAAACATATCTCCTCAAAGCTCGAAGTAAGTAATTCCCTTTTTCAATTCTTAAGTATTTGTTTAGTTTGATTGGTGCACATTTGCAGGATTAAAATGCTCATTGTTGCTTATCCTTTCAGTACACACATAAATGAATGGTCCGTAATTGAATCTCCAGTACAGAAAGAAAAACGATTCCGCCTATCTGAGCATGATTCTTCATACATTAACATAACATATGCTGAAAACGGTAGCACTCCTTCAAAACCAGAAACAAAGCGAAGCCCATCAGAAAATGAGCACTACGAATTCAATAAATACAACAAAGAATTTCACCACAGTTCCCCTTTGCCAAGTGAATTGCACAACGGTTCTCACTATGCGTCCTCTCACCAGCCCTTTGATTTTCATTTAAGTACCAATTTGGGCACACCAAGCTCTAGTGTGGCAGAAAGTCCTAAGTTAAGCGAAACGGATCTACCCATTCAGCAAACTGGATTTGCCATATCGGGCATATCTCCAATTTTAGAAATAAGACAACTGGATTCTCATATATCTTACAGTCCTGAATTTGCCCGAAAAGACGCAACTAAATTATGTGTTTCCTCTGGTCGCTCTCACATCATGTCACCTGCTAAAAGACAGATAGAAAATTCATCTAACCACATTGAAAAATGCGAAGCAGTTCATGAGTCCAGCACGAATTGGTGCATTCCACGAAGCAAGAGAAAACGATGGGGAGATATGACCTCTAATGCCGAAAATTCTACCGGTTTGTCGGTCAACTTGAATCTTATGAAACTCAAAACGGGTAGTTTCAGCTCTACCACTTCTGTTGACTACCCACAGAACAAATCTTTGTGCGTGGAGTCCTCTAACAAAAGAATTTTAGGCACTCCGGATTATTTGGCTCCTGAGCTCATTCGACAAGCTGGTCATGGTAATGCAAAATTTATAATCTTTTTTGTTCGTTGAACCAATTTTTTGTTCGTTGAACCAATTTTTTGTTCGTTGAACCAATTTTTTGTTCGTTGAACCAATTTTTTGTTCGTTGAACCAATTTTTTGTTCGTTGAACCAA
>JABASI010003778.1:0-15572 GCA_019776505.1 Tomocerus nigrus
TTCCCACTCGGTGCCAAATAAAAAAGGAACTATATGACTTCACATTTCAGGGGACGGGAATCATCACCCGCCTGGAATGACGATTACCGTCTCACTCACTTGCATCGAATCGACATCCCGCTGACTCTACCTATTTACATGCCATTTTCTGGTGATTCCAAGGATTTCGGCGATTTACACCCAAAACTCCGAATTTTACTGGCCTAACAAAATTGCATTATTTGTAGCTGATGACTCATTGTGCATTTTTCTAATCCAATTTTACGGGAGTTCACCTGGACAAGTATTCTTGGAAGTTCATGGTGCTCCAATACTGAAGACCCCCATCACCTAAATATAAATGATTAAGAAAATGCTGCAAAAATGTTGAATCCATCCGCCCAAATGACCCCTCCCACAATGTAATGTTCGATTTGAAGGATCTTGATGCATGGGAATACCAATCAACAAAGAATTTCCACGAGCTGGGTAAATTCAGTTTTTCGGGGTGCGGGCTTAGCCGGGAAAGGTTCCTGACTACGAACAAATTGTAATAGCTCGCAGTCCATGTCACGCACAAATATGGCAGGGATATAATATGCAACCAAATTCGAATGTGAAAGGCGCTTTACCGTAGATAATTCCCAGCCGTTTGTAGGATACGAAGGCAAGGTGGTGATTCTTGTGAGTCGATTTCCACGTAGTTTTTCAATTCTGAACAGAGTCATGCCTCGGTGCTAAAAAATATATTTTTGCTACTAAATAGTAATAACACTTCTTTGTTGCAAGGGATAGAAATATTTTCCAGCCAATCTGCACAGAATGGGTTTGGAGGTGGGTACCGCCTTCGTTTCCATTGTCTACGTCATTGAGAGGAATGAGATTGAGAGAGAGGAAATGTTTGGGAGATTTGATGTGAGAAAGGTGAAAGTAAATGTGCATCCCACTGTGAAGATATTGCAGTAGATTACCAGCGGAAAGAGAGAGGAAGAGATAAAAATAAAGAAACCGGAAAGTATTTATTGGAAAACGATTTCTTGGAGGATGGGATAATGCGACTTTTCAACTTTGTCCATTTTCAGCCAGAAATTCGCTCTACTGTGCACTTTTATTTGATTCCCAGCTTTGAACTTGCCATTGACACAAATTAAATCCAAGATTTTGGTTTCCCTTTGTAAACTTGACACCACAATTGAGTCTCTCTCTATAAAAGATATTGTACTAACTATATAATGCCTCTCTCTCTCTCTCTGGAACGCTGAAGCTATTCACAATCAAATCAAAGGGGTGAAAAGAAAGGTTTTCTTACGTGACTTTTTTATTTGTTGGTCCTTTCATGGAACACTGAGGAATCTTCCTCAGTCAGTTAATACGCTTCTCTCATTCATAGCCCAATATGCAGCTACTTGTTCCGAAACAAACACTTTATTGCATCCTTGAGCTTCTCTTTCTTTGTCTTTTTACTCTTTCTTCGGAGTGAATGTCACTATCTTTATCAAACAGCTATTGTTACCTGCTCTGTTTGTTACCGAGTTCAAAGCCTGTCTGTTAAGTGTACCATACTGTCTAACGATTTCTTTCAATTTTCATTTCTCATAAATCGTAATAACTACCCGAAACTTGAGCAAATATTTATTACCGTTGAATGTCACTTATCCACAATTGCCATAAAGACACGGTATACTGGTACAAACAAATTAAAATAAGAAACGAAAGAAAAAGATAACTCAATAATTAAAACTGTTTGAAAGAAATAAAATTAAAGCTAAATCAAGTCATTTGGTAAATAAGTTATATTTTATAGTAACAACTAGATAAGTGACTAGGTATGTAAGATCCTGCACGAACCACAAAGAACAAAAAAAAAGGTTTTTGATAGTTCCTTTGGGAGGTTGAATCTATTTCGTTCGAAGATCAACTTTTCATCATAAATACATCAGTAGTAACATAATACCTTATACTTATGGTTGACAAAGGTTTTATGTCGTTTATCGTATTGTTCATGGCTCTGCTCTGGAATGATGAAAAATTCATTTAGAATAACAACCTGGGTAGGTACATTGATAACAAGAATCTTTTCAATAATGAGAATGACACACGGCGTTGTTAACGGATATACATTTATTTCGTGGAACGGAATTTTGTTGAATAGATAGTCTCAAGAAAGGCCATTTCCAAGAAGTTCAGACACACAATCAGAAGAATATGATTAATATGAATAAAGCAGGTAAAATAACATTAGGCTCTAGATTTGATAACTAAGTATAACGAGATTGCTAAAAATGACAAGTGCTATGAATAAATATTTGGCATTTTCTGCCGTGCGTCACTGTCAACATCATTTTAAGCTATGACATTTTACATTTGTAAATAAATAAATACTAGGAAATGAGAAAGAAAAGGAAGAAACCTCCATTCGATCTCGGTGTCGCTTCATTCAGCCTCTACTACTTATTTCTACTTCTACTTATAATAAAAAATCCATAATACAGATAAAATAGCGTACATACGCAATCCTTTTAATCGATTACATCTTGCGGTACGATATTATATCCGTTAAGTTAGCTTATAAACAGATTTCTCTATCAAAACTAGAACCGTCCGTAATTGAGCAGTTCTGCATGGTGTTCAAATAAAGTTTTCCGTGGAACCTCAACGTGTTACGCTCAATAACTTAATAAGCTAACCTTTTAAGAAGAGGAAAAGTACTTGACATACCTGGAAAATATGAAAGGTGTATATAGTTAGATCATAATTTGTCCTTGACGGTTTCTTTGAAATCCTGTGAAGATGACTTGTCGGAATATGAGAAAAATTGGGATGTAGTGAAGGGGAATGGAAAGGAGTTGTCAGATGAGGACAATAATAATATCGGCTTCGGGAGAACTCGTATCTATGATTTCGTATCTGAGGGTGTGGATAAATTGTATCTGGGTGTAGAGAGATCGTATTTACAAATGGAGATATCGTATCTGGGTACTGACATAACAGAAAGTCTTCTTTTGATAGCTCATGTTTGTCTTCCAGTACAATTTCTTCTATATTCAAAGGATCTTTAGGATAATTGTTGATCCTGGCTCGCCTCTCTGCCGTATAGACCTCTTACACGTTGCCTCAATTTGCATATACGATGTGTCCACACCCAAATACGATATATCCTTTTCCCGATACGATTTCTCCACACCCCCAGATACGAAATCATCAATACGAGTTCTCCGTGAACAATAATATCACATTCAGAATTACTTTTGCTGCTGTGCTACTGTAGTGATAGCGGAAGAAGTTATTTTTCTATCCACGAAGAAGGCCGCGTTCCTAACGGGGCTATTGATTTGCTAACAGGGCGCATCAGGTATCCTCCGGATCATCATCTGTCAAGTCCATTTTATAGACGTTAAGCAACTCCTTTGAAGTGGCAGGCATTAGCGACTATAGCGGGCAGAAGGATTTGATATCGCTAATTACAGACTGATGAAAGCACACACACGTTAGTAATAGCTGCAATGACAGCACATATGCTTTCACCTTCTTGCATAAACTCCACTTTCTCTAAAAGGTTCTATAGTGCGTCGCAACGTGTGCACCTTTCCTTCTCGGATTTCTATCTGCTCCACTTCTATCTTTTATCCCAACATGAAGCAATACCAAAATATCAACTCGCTGATACAGCTCTCCATTTCACCACCTATTCATGTCAATTTATGTTTACTCCGTTGTTGCCCTGTTTGTTTGTGATCTGATCCCAACCTCTGTTTTCTTTAAAAGACAGTGGCAATATGAAAAATCATCTCAGTGTCTTTTCATTTGCCCAACATACATAATCCATCCAATATCAATATCTCTACTGCTGATTTGAAATCTTAAAAGAGTTGGTAGTTGTTGGCATCATTATCTGTGGCATATGCTTCCCCACAATCTTGACAACAGATCAAAAGTGCAAGGTGTGTAATATTTAATGCCAGAATGCCACCCTGTGTATTAGAGAGAAAGTATAAAGTAGCACAACCAAACGACATACATACACCATTCCAAACGCGTCCAAGCTATAAGTAGGTGCATTGGAGAGGCTATTTTGTTAACCATCAAATAAGATTATAGGTTCGAATAAAATCGGAAAAATAAAAAGTGGAGAATTTTCGACAAATCTGCTTAATTTTGAAAATATAGCCTCCTTTGTGGTGCGATTCTTTCCATAGACATTAGACACCCTGTACTTAGCAGTGAATTATTTATTATCGTACAGTAGCCATTTGTCGGTATTAATTATTAAGGGACCTACTTACCTTTACCTAGTTCATTAAGCACTAAGTTCCGTGCAATAATCGTAGTCTTTCGGGAATATTTCATTGCGCTTCCATTCCACACATAACAAATATGTAGAAACTAATAATATTTTTTGTTTATTGTTTTCAGACAATTGTTAAGAATTACCTGTTGGCAGTCATCTGCTGCCCATTGGATATGAACGAGACGTTTGGTGGCAGTAAAATGGGGGACTTTGGTATGAATGCATCTTTACTGAATTTCGGTTACTCGGAGCGAGGTGGTCAGGAAGGGACTAATGGGAGTGGTGGGACAAACATGAACTTGATGAACGTGAGTGAGGAATTTGGGGAGGGTAACTACTTGGAGGGGAACGTGACGGGGGGAGTTCAGTTCGAAGAAGGAGGGGACTAATGGGAGTGGTGGGACAAACATGAACTTGATGAACGTGAGTGAGGAATTTGGGGAGGGTAACTACTTGGAGGGGAACGTGACGGGGGGAGTTCAGTTCGAAGACCACACGGACGGCTTGCTCTTCAAATTCCTTGTCAATGGCATCGGGATCACAATCGTTGCCATTCTGGGCATTTTTGGCAACGGCCTGAGCGCCATTGTTCTGAGTCGGCCACAGATGAAATCTTCGGTGACGTGTCTCCTTCTCGGTCTCACGTTCTGCGACACGATGCTCATATCTATCTCCGTTCTCATTTATAGTCTGCCCTTTATCTGCGACTACACCCAAAGTCCTCCCATGAAGATCTACCGACTCATTTATTACCCGTTGTGGGTGCCGTACCTCTTCCCCATCAGCATTACCGGTAACTTACTTTCTGGCATTCCGCTAAACGATCCCAATTATCCGTCCTTGTCACTCTCCCTCTACAATCGGACATCATGCGACCGTCTCTCCCTACCTACTCCTTACTACAACTTCCCTCTAATTACAAAAGTTCCCTTTCTTTCCTCCGCAGCCCATTCTCATAACTTCACCGCCCTGTCACATTCCAATCCAGTCCCATCCCATTACACCAAGAAAATCATTGCTCACCATTTCCGATGATTTTTTTCTCGTTATCACTTTTCCGTTTTTTCCTTTTCTTATTCTTCCCAACGATTTCTTTAACAAACGACGATAAAATACTTTCCCCCCAATTTTCATGATTTTTATTTACTCAAATTGATTTACGCAGTTTTCAATGACAATTTCATTCCTTCTTTCTCCAGCACAAACTGGTTCTGTCTACCTGACTCTGGCTGTTACCATTGAGCGCTACATTGCAGTATGTCACAGGTAAACCCGAAATAACACGTTTGATGCACATTCTAGGGATAAATGAAATGAGAGATGAGTCGAACACGAAATTCATGGGATTTAAGCAAGGATGAGTGAACATTGGAGAGTGATCTATTTATTTATTTGGGATTTGCAGCTTGAGAGCCCGTTCAATCTGCACTTGGAGTCGGGCTCGTTGGTGTGTCATCATCGTCATGCTCTTCTCCATAATTTACAACGGGCCGCGTTGGTGGGAGGTGGTGACGGTGAAGGAGATGGACGAGCAGAGCAACTTCACTTACTACACGAACGAAATGTCTGCTCTCAGAGCCAACCCGAACTACATTAAAATCTATATCAACTGGGCTTATCTCGTTATCATGTACCTGATCCCGTTTTCCGGACTAGTGGCATTCAATTTGGCGATTTATCGACAGGTTAGTGGTCGCATGGTAAGCATGATAATCGAGTCAAAACGCCGTCCGTCAACTCAACTTTTAAACGATTTCTCATCCTCTGCTTTCACTTGCACCATTTTCTTTGGAGTTTGTAATTCTTTATTTCATTATTTGCAGGTTTCCCTTTTGCGTGCACATTTCTAGACGGTTTGCGATATTTCTAAGCTTAAGATCATTATTCTATTTTTTAATTCTAGTAGGTTGTCTTTAATGATTTTTTGAAACACAATCATTTTTGTTCAAAATAAATTGTCTGCTTTTGTATCTGTTGATTTTTGAAATTGATTGTTAAAAATCAAGACAAAAATTTTGGCGACTATTAAAAAAAACTGATTAATTTTTTAGGATGACTTGTAATTTCATTAATAGCTCTCAATTAATATAACCTCGATAGTCTCGATTAATAGCATTTTTATAGAATTCTAAGTGCCATCACTTTACATTTTAAGTTCTCAAAATACGCCAAGTCTCTATTAACTTTTCCATTAAACGTTCATTAAGCTTTCCGATTTCATTAAGCTTTTTGCGCTCCGTTTAGCAATCAAGTAGTTAATATAGTAATTTTGTTTATGGCTCGTGTTATTAGTAAAATTTTGTTGGCTAGCAAATCTTATTAGGCATAAAATGAGATGTCGTTCGTGTAGTTTAGTGTGTAGTGGTTATGTGTATGGGTGCGGGAGCATGTGGTCGTCCATCTGATATGGCATGTAATAGGATGTACACAAGTTTATTGTGTGCGCAGCTGTTTATCAGGAGGGCAGGGGAAAGTATCAGTTTCAGAAGCTATAAAGAGTTGTGTACGTACGTACGTAGGAGAGTGTAGGGAAAATATTTTTGTAACGACTTGTCGTAAAGAGATTTCGTCTGTAACAGGATCCTTGGCTGGGAGAGGGAAAGTGAGAGAGGGAGAGGGGAATAAACTGTTAGCTTTGGAAAGGTCATCCATGATATCAGTTCACACGCAAAATATGTCAGTCAGTTGAGTTGGCAGAGGAAAGAGTGGAATAAAAAGGGAGCGTGTCATGTTCTGTGTATTATTACGAGAGTTGAGTCTGGAGATTTTCTCCCAGATTCTCCTTGCACTCGGAAATGAAAGTTTCTACAAAAGAATGTAACAATAAGTTAAGTTAAGTAAGTAAGTTTATTTTTATCTCGCTAACTGTACAGAGAGAGAGAGAGAGAGAGCATAGAATTGGAGAAGAATGTTGCTCTCTATTTGTTTGTCTGTGGTTTGGTTGCTGGTGAAGTGGAGTGAAAGCTATCACTATCAAAAACTTGTGTTAGCCTTCATCCTCCCATTCTTCCGCATCCTTCACTCCACTTCACAATTGTGCGAGTGAATTTGTGTATCTCTCCGCTGCGTTACCATTTCGTTTATAGTCCATTAATCTTGCTGTGTGCCTTCACGTTTCTTTAGTGCACACAACAAAACAGACTTTAAGTCTTCTTCAACGTAGACGTCCAAGGCTGCTAGACTCTGTTACCATAGATATGTCTAGGAAGGTAGGCTCGTCCGACTGTTTTCAAATTTAAAGTTCACTTTCTTTCGAGTGGACACAAAAATGAGGATTTTATGTCCAGAAGTTTGTTTTGCATAAATCTGCAGGCAACTCTTCATTTATTTGCCTCCAGTAGAAAAAGGTGACATTTTAATTTGAAAACAGTCGGAGGAACCTACCTTGGTTCAATTCCATGGTAAGAGCGTACACCAGCCTTGATAGGCGTCGTAGGGAAAGAGTGGAAAGTACATACATTGTTTTCCTTGCTGGCTGCCTTTCAGTTACGCACGTTATTTTCTTATCTAAGTCTCAAGCAGACCACTAACTTTAGTCAACGGAATAGAAAAGAGATGGATGGGGAGGAATGAAAGATATTATGATATAGTCGACAATAAGGAAATGGGAAGGCAAGGGCTCTGTATGGCACACACGTGTGTACTTCCTCTCTGCATTTACTGGACTCGCTATGAAACTGAAGCAAGTTGGAGTGCGTATTTGCGTCTAGTAGTAGGGGATAGGAATAGAGAGAGAGAAAGAAAGAAAGAGAGATAGAGATTGTAGGTGAAGGATGTTGGGAGTTCGATGGAGATAATATATGTAAGAATCCTTTCTGTGCCATCCCATCTCATTTGAGAGTCAGTCTCAGAGAGCAAAGCCCCAGCCAGCGTAAAAAAGGAGAATAGCAGTCACTGAGACAGCAGAGCTTCAACCGAGTCACTCTCTTTTCGTCTTTGGGTGCGTCGGGTGAACAATTTGTATTTTTATTGGATTCGGGAGTCACATCACACAGATACACACAACATACAAGTCAAGCATATACAAACGTTTCTTCCTAAACTCAAACGGAAAGAAAGTAAAGCGAAAAGAATGAGACGATTTGTTTCTGTGGCTTTCACTCTTTGGTGACTATTTCTAATATTGCATCTCTGCACTGTACATGCATGTATCATGGCTTACTATAGGCTTACTTATTAGTGTGCGATGAAATGGCACGATATACACTCGCTATTACTTACACTACAAATGCAGCCAGACTGGCAGATACACAGTAAAACTCACAATAAGCAACCCAGGACTTGATTATTTTATTGCTATCTCAATTGGGGTGAATTCCAACCAATTTCAATTTAAATTGGGTGAATTTTGAGCTCTATCCCATTCAGGCGGAATAATAATGAATGAGTGCTCTATTAAAATGTACCTTCAATACGATTCATTTTACATGTACGCCTCAAAATGGATGGAAATATGACGATATAAAATAAACCAATGTGTGACCATGTAAATTTCATTTCATATTTTTCCTGAGGAAAGTGAAAGGAAAGTGGTGAAAGTTTAATCTTCTTGGAAAAAGGGGATTTTGAGGGGCTATTTTAGCGCAAAAATACAAAATGAAATTTACATGGTGAAAAGTTATGCTACAGGTTACATTTGGCAGAAACTGTTGGTGTAGATGCTTTTAAGGCATATTATCAGGTGAGATAATTATATAAGAATATTTTGTTTTGTTGCAACCGCAAATGACAGTCGTAAGATTTTAATACACTGACGTAGAATTACAGATAACTGTTTATGCACACATTGGGCTGTATTAGTATTGGGTGGTATTAGAAGTTTTACGGTGCATATTGCTTGTGCGTTGAGATGGATATTCTCGTCGACAGGCTCATTATCGATGCACATCCAAGTTGACTGCGGGTCGCGTAAATCAATTAGGGATTCTGGGTCTTCCTAAATAATGACAATGAGTATGGAGCTAGATGGGACACGTGGCAGCAATGCTCGCACTTGCACGACGACGACTGTTGCTAGCATTGTGTAAATAGGAAGGAGAAAGAAGAGAAAGGGATTTGACGCAGACATTTATGTGTTTATATTATGTATCCATCCATCTGTGCACGTAATAGAATGTTCTTCGGAGAAAGTTCTTCGGCCCATCCTCCTACTCATCTACTCTTAAATTCGTCACAGCCCCACTTTCCAGACGTGACTTTCACTTTCTCCCGGCCTCCACTGAACTTTCTCGAGGAAACGTCTCTCTCTCTCTAAAACGACGCTGATTGTTATCTGATTTCCTCCTCTCGTTCGCTGAGGAGTTGACTGCGAGGGAAAATTATGTCGTCTCACTTTCCTTTTCATCTGCCTATCCATTTAATTCATTCCTCTGCGTTTAGTTCCAGCTTAGCCTTCCATTCCGTTGTGGCTGATGGCATACTTTAGATAAGTCCAGACTCAACAGTCACCACTCTTTTATCTATTCATCACTTCTTTCTTATTACGCACTGCGTAATTTGCAATCCGACTCACTTTCACTATTATCATTCCCAGTCTCAGACTGCCTAAGTGCTGAACAAAGACTCTCTCCTCCTTTCTCCCTCGTTCAGCAACAAAGATATCCCACTATACTCCAAATCCCAACTTGCTTATCATCATTATCCGTCCATGTCCAAAAGATACATCCACGATTTATAAAACCTCCTACATATGTTACATCCACAGAAAATTAAACCAAGGCTGCTGTACTCTGTTACCATGAAATTGTAACAAGGTAGGCTCCTCCGACGAGTTTTCAAAGTAAAATTTCACTTTTTTCTACTGGGGCAAACAAATGACGAGATTAGCAGTGTACTTTGCAAAAGAATCGACTAGAAACAAAATCCTACTTTTTGTCTCGAGAAAGAAAGTGATTTTTTAATTTGAAAACAGTCGGACGAGCCCACCTTCCTCATATACATGGTAACAGAGTACACCATCCCTGAAATTAAACGAAGGAAAACATCAAAGGAGAAGGATGTGTGCCCTACTGAGAAGGATGAAAACAGAAGTCTTAATTTGCCTCCCTTTGTCAGCTGGAAGCATTCATTAGAACTTTAATTATCCTGAATCTAATTTTCACTGAACCTTCATTCAACTCATCCTAATATTAAATTATTTATTGCTTTTATCTATGCATCTGCACATAAATCTTTAGATGAGGTACCGATGCGATTTAATATCGTACGTGCTATTAATACTCGATTTGTAGAAGTATACCTACTTTGCAAATATTAATAAATTCCTCTTTATCCCAAAATCATTCTACAGGGAAGTGCAAAAGTAACTTGTCATACACCGTGTAAGGGCATTTCGTCTTGTCATCATGTCGTTTCAAGCATATTAAACTTTCACTCCATTTTCAGTCAACATGAGTAAACAAAAATTAAGTGAAAGTTTAATGTGTTGGAAAATGACAAAGTAATTTGGGTGTTCTGACAAAGTAATCTTGCGTGAAAAGACGAAATATCATTTACATGGGAAATGGGAATAGCAAATTATTTTTACCCAGTCTTGTATATTTATATCCAACATTCCTACTTGCATTCAATAATGAGAAAATGTTGTTGTTGTTGTAATGCATTGTTGCTTTTGTAATTTGCATGGGAAAATGCATTTGAGCATTGTACATTTCACGAGCATGTAAAACTCACATAAACTTTTCTGCAATTTCATGTTGTGCGTTTACATTTCAATATCGTCATTTTTGCTATATTCAATTTGTCTTGCATGATTGGTAAACTTGATTTCTACAGAGGTGGTTCATTAATTTTCATTCTCCTTGCACAGCAGCGTCCATTCATGCCGGGGAACAACTTCCATGTTTTCCATTTTTTAATTTTTCTTTTTTGTGTAGTTTCGGAGCTAAAAAACGTTTGATGTGGTTAATAGGTGCGGAAAGCGAATCAAGAGCGTCAAGTGCTGTCGAAGCTGCAGCGTCGGGAGATGGGCCTGGCGACGATGTTGCTGTGTGTCGTTGTGGTCTTCCTGCTCTGCAACGTCCTGCCGCTAGTCAATAATATTCTGGAGTCTTTCTACGGGAAGTTTGTTGACCAGTTGGTGGCCATGTCCAATTTACTTGTCGTCGTCAACTCCTCAGTCAATTTTGTGATTTATTGCACGTGCGGCGAGAGATTTAGACGTTTACTCTTGCGACTCTGTAGAGACTTTTTATGGTGTCGACTGGGAGGGAAGAGCAACATGCGAAACAGCATTTACAGGAAATCCCAATTCTACAGAGGTCAGCATGGTGCGTACTTCTTTCTAATCCACTAACACCACTCTCTGTCTCTACCCTACCCGCCTCTCTCATTTCACTCCCTACCCTATACAGTGTGCGTAGAAAGTAACTTGTACTAAGATTTTCTCCATATAAATTTCATTTCATATTTTTACTCTAAATAGTTTACCGAAATATTTTCCATGCCTTTCCCAACAAATTATACTCTCACCACTTTCACTGTCACTGAAAGTGGTGAAAGTCGAATTTCCTTTAAAAGGCGTGAATTATTTTTAGTTTTCAATTTAGAGTATGAAATGTTGACATGGGGGAAAGTCGTACTACTACAAGTTAATTTTCACACACACTGTATATATACTAACTTACTAAATATTACACCACCATACAAATTACTTTCTCCGGCTTTCTTTTTTTTACTTCATTTCTATGAACTGGCTATTATAGTCCCAACTCTTAGCCTTCTACTCTATTCTTGTATTTAGAGATAAAAAAGTTCATTCAGGTGCTTTTTAGGGCTTTATCTCAAATGGGCATGAAATTACTTGCGGCTCTTCCCTAAATAACTTTCTTCCTCCCATTCTCCTCACTATCTATATTTCAAGCTAAATTAGTCCTAAATTGTTTCTTAGAAAAGAATCACGCACTGTTCGTGCTCTGCTCTAGATTACAAATACTTTTAGCTGTCATGTCAGGAGCCCATTTTTTCATCAACCTACTAACTTTGCCCTCTAGTCACTAAAAACTTTGAATGAATCCTATTATCTATGAGTTTTTCTTTGGTCCCCTTCCGGTTTTGACAACCATCTCTTTAAGGATATTTTTATTCTAAAAAAATCTTATACTAACTCCCTAATTTCTTTTCCGAATGCTAAAAATCTTGGTTAGTATAATTTGTTTTGGTGCAAGTATTTTAATTTTTTTCTGTTTTGAGAAGAGACAAGGGATATTGCAATCTTCTTAGTTGATTTACCTGCACGAGTACAAAGGCAGCCTAACGGCATGGCTTCGCAACCGAAAACTCACCTTCCTCCCATTAAAATTGGTCTGTACAAACTGGCTAAGAGTTACTTTGTAATTTGACTTTTTTTTGCTTCATACTTTCTACTACTTAATATTTGAAGGACAAAATGATTCAGTGGGAATTCTTAGAATATTTCAATGGAAATTCTCCTTCTGCTTTTCTGACGTTTGGCCTAGTTTCAGTAAATTTCAAATGATGCAGGTTGCAGTTTTCATGCGGGCTAGTTATAATATAATTGACTTGATTTTGAATAGGAGGAGACTTTGAAGAAGTGAGTTTGGCGAGTGTAGCAAATCATACATGTCTAACGAGTACAAACGGAAGAGCGAGTAATGGGACGATGATCGTTGACATTTCTGGAGAAAAACCGAACAGCAGAAGAAATGTTTACAGAGAGCGAAACAAAACAATTCCGACAGCTCACACGAATCCGCAGAATCATAACTCGAATGGGAAACTGTATGCCAACCGATGCGTTTCAACTCCCCTGACTCCAACCTAAAAAACGGAATTTTGGAAAAGAGAGAGAGAGAGAGAGCGGAAAGGACTGCGGGCGAAGTTGCTGCGACGAAACACAATCGAGAATCTAATAGACTTGAACGTTGACATTGACAAGTGACAGATATTTATCCCCCGCTATATTGCTACGTGCTGTGCTATCAACACAGAATCAGCTCCTGGATGTCGCACTCTTTGAAACAGAAGTTTCTTTGAAATACTCATTAGCCATGCATGACTGGCTAGTTTCATTTGTAGGTACAAGCAAACATAACTGTTTGTATTTACTGCTATCCCAAAACTACATACCTAGCTCGAGAAAGAAGAAAAGTCGGGATTTTCGTACGAGAGCGAAAGCTTTTACTTACTTATCATAGTATACGAGCTATTTTGTCTGTGTTAAACTCTGATAGATGCTATGGAAAACATTTGTAAGGATATTCAGCTAGAGAGCGAACGAGAGTTTCCAAATGTCCACGATAATTTTCACAGAGGAAAAATCAAATTGTTCCAAAATAAAAAATAAATCCATTTAAGGCAGTTGCCTGCTACTACTTACCTGTTGTAAGTATGTCAGGGGTACAGTATCCCTTAAAGTTAAACAGACTGTTTAAACGTGTGGGACTGGCAAATTGTATTTAGAATCGGCAAAATTATGACCTGTCCTTCATGAAAAATGTCATTAGTCATTATGCTACAAAATCGCATAATGTTTTTCGCTTAATTTACACTCAAAAAATGGTTTTATTTAGTCAATTACTGGCACTGATAAATTAATTAATCAAATCATAATAAGTAAGGTTTGGGCTTATTTATTCAAATATCTTGTGGACGACCGAGTTTTGTTAAACCATTTTGGACTAAATGAACCCAAAACGTCCTTATTATGATTTGATAATTATCAGTAACATTAATTGGCTAAATAAGACCATTTTTTTAGTGTAAAAATAAAAATATAATGATATTTTATAGCAGCAGGAATTTTTTCATGACGAACCGGTTAGTTTTTTGCCGGCCCAAAATAAAATTTGCCGGTCCCATACATTTTAACTGACTGCTGATAATAAAATTACCTATTCATTAATGTCGACTTAAACTAAGTAAATACTTATGATGTACAATATTTCATAGCGATTAAGCTGTTAATTAAGGATGACTGTATATTTAAGGAATAGTGATGTTGAGCGTAATACTAGTCTCATAAATTAACTGGGTCTCGGTCATTGGGACTGCATGGGGCTCTATTCTCTTTATGAAAGGATACGTTCTCCGTAGCTATGTAAATTGTTTAATAGTCCATTCTGATTATCAATTTTTTACTTCATGATTCATGACTTTTGTATTTGCTAAGGCATCCTTCGGATATTTGTTAGCAATTCTTAGTATGCATTTACTTATTTATTAGAATTAAACGTAACTAGCTGTAATTAGATATTCATGACTAGTCCCTTTTCTAAGAACATATTTTTTGTCTCTGTACTAATTACAGTGTTATCCACAAGAGCTTTATTCGACATACAAAATGAATTAGTGAATTAAATGACTGTTGTCAGATGTATGTACTAGTCTTTAAAGTTACAAACTGGTATGGTATTTGACAGACAATTTATTGTGAAAGTACTATAGAGGTAGAGGTACTAATTATTATTGTATGTGCATGTTAGTGTCTATAGTCTATACTTAAGAATATACGTCCCATGTCCCATTAGCACGCACTTGTAAAATAGTCGTGTGAAATAGATGAAAGTTGAGTACAGATCCAGGCAGTATAGCATAACACTAGGTAAGAAGACTAGTACTTCACCTTATCCAATAAATAATACAATCCGTGTAAATTCTATCCCTTAGTATTTTTGTATTGTAGCTCGACATTAGCTGTAATATAATGTTATGTATTCAGTCAACACTTAAATGTTAATACAATTACATAGTTTTAGTTGATTGTATACCATTTACGCAACCTTTACAAAGTATCTTGATATTATTAGTGCTAGAAACAGCAAGAACATTGCAAGTTTAACTGTACGCTTTAAATAAAAATATGTGAAAAACTACAGATACAATGCGTCTTACAGGGCAGGGTGTTCGCGAATGAACTAGCCCAACATTTAGTAACTTGTGAACCAAATGAGGAGTACATTATTTGAAAGATCGTGAAATTCTGAATCAAAATGATAAACGTCTTTTGAATCTAAATTCCTCCCTCGCCGTAAACAAAATCGACAAGCTTTTGAACAAATAGTCTTAACTTAAGGTGTCCAATTTTTTCCCCAAAATTTGTCGAATCTGGAAGAGCGATTTTAGTTTATATGTCAATGTCAATGTCATCTTGCATGATTCCGCAAACGCTGAAGTCCAGCCCTGTTCCTGTTTTAGTACAATTTTCTCTCAAGGTCACTCGAGTTGAACCAAAACATGCCCGGAGATGCACAATAGTACACATATTTCTTAGCCTAAATCTATATTACACATTATTTGCATACAAGTACGGCATACTATATACATCTTTGATGTTAAGTTACAAGTA
>JABASI010003779.1:0-15567 GCA_019776505.1 Tomocerus nigrus
CACTCATTTTCCTGTACTGGATGCAAGATACAAGTTTATTATAGCAAGTCAAAAGCCATCTGTAACCGGGAGTGAATAAAATGCCATTTTTACCACATATTTCCAAAATACCTCATCTTTTGCATACAAACTGAGGCCAACATGAGCTAATTATTCCGTTCTCGGACAGAGTTCTTTAGGCAAGTTAAAGCTGCGTCCATTTATTTGCTGATACTGAATTGAGCCGGTCGACCCAAAATTTAAAAGTATATACAAATAGTAGGCAGACTGGTTTGTTATCTGATAGTCGTAGAGAGCGTAATAATTGACAATGATACAATTCAAACATCAGGGTTTTGAATTAAAACATAATTATTTATTTAGTTTCTTTTTCATGGATGCAGATTTCGAGGAAATCTAGTTTATAATTTACCTATAACATAGGTAACTGCTTTTATCTGCTTACCTGTTACCTGTGTATCCACTTACTGTATGTGTAATTTGCACCTTTTACTAAACGAATTACAAAATGACAGCGTCAGTTAGGTACAGAAAGATTAAGATATAAAATCTAGATGAAGTGGAAAAGTGATTTTAGGTCTTCCACAAAGGAAAATTTCTAGACTGATAGAAATCAGAACCAAAGATGTAAAGTCATACGGATGAGAAACGAAAAAAAGGAAAGATTTATCATCCAGTCTTAACAGCAAGCCGTGGTAAAGTTTTTACACAGTCACAGAATTGTACATCATACGAGAAACATGGCCTTCAAGTAAGTTCAACTGCATGTATGAAATGAACACAAGAACCGGTAGTCACAGTCACATGACAACATCTTTAAAAGCAACTACTGACCATATTGTAGTTTTTGCATGTTGGAAAAGCAGTCAACTGAAAATCAAATCCATTTGCTATGCTCACCAATAAATATTTATATTACAATTGTGCATTGATTATCCGAATGCGTTGACATCTTATTGCTACCAGTAGGACCGGCAGAACTACTGAAGACTCGAACTACGACTTTTAAGCATTATTCTGTAGATACGAGTAGAGCAAGCCGAGATTTTTTGTTTGGTTTTGCATGAGCAACTTTTGATTCGAGTAGGATTTGTATACAGTGATTGGACGACGATGTTTAGGAAGACGATAACAGGAATTGTTGTTTTTGACCTGCTGCTTCTCGTGCGATGAAATGCAAAAGAGAGACAGACTAATTCGTCATTTCGTGCTCACTTGTTGCGAACCCTCTTCCGAATTGCATTGCTATTTTATGTATTTAAATACCTGACTGTCGTAATTATTGCAATTATACAAATTGTATCAGTAGTATGGGGGAGGTGTTCTTCCGGTTTACTAGTCTAAATGTAATCAAGACGAAAATGTGGGCTTTTTAACTACGCCTGATGACTGTATAATTCCATTTGTCATTTTGAAAATGAAAGGATGAAATTTTATGAAACGTGTAAGAAATCTGGCATTGCCTCCTAGTGTGAGAGCAAATATTGTCAACTGTAGATCTTTTAATAGAGTTTTAGACTGCAAACAAAGGAGATAAAGGGAAAATCTGAAATGTAGGAACAAATCGAATGGTGATTCGAGTGCGAGGGATCGTAGGGGTTGCCTTTATTGCCTGACAATGAGTGAAACGGATGATCGGAGAAGTCTATCGAATTTGAAGGAGCCCAATGGAAAGTGAGCCAAATGATTTTGGCACGACGAGGCTAAAGCTACGTGTGCTATCTGTACATCCGCTAGCTCTCGGAATATTCCTAAAACTGGGAAACTACTATACTAGCCATATATCGTGTACTAATATAAGTAATGCTTATTGTGCAGTGATTGGTATGGGATGGAGGACGGAGGAGAGTAGCGAGAACCCTTTGGTTCTTGACTCAAAAAGAAGAGGGTAGAAAATAGAAAAAGGCTGAAGATGAGATCTGGAGTTGGAGGCAGAGGAAAATAAAAGAGGAAATATGAAAAGAAGGGAGAAAAAAGGAGAAGCGAAGCCAAGTCCCAAAGAGACAGACGGAATCTGCCCAAAACCAAGTGAACTTGTGTCGACTTGAGTGAGAATCCGGGAGCGGGATCCTGAATCCTCTCCTCGCCCACTTACACAGACATCTTATACTCAGTCACACAGTGCAATGCCTGCCTGCCTCCTCCATAATGTATATATGAGTAGACTCAGTCAACATTGAGCAGTAGTAGTGTTCTTGTGTGGTGGAGAGGGAATGAGGGAATATGGACAGGATATAGGAAGAAGATAGTTGGATGCTGCTGTAATGGACGGAAAGCGAGTAAAGTCAAAGGAAGAAGAAGGCTCCTCGCATCGCACGCCCGCTCTCTCGGCTCTTGTGATATTTAATGTGGTGGCTTTGGCTCTGTGTACTGTACATGTGTGTATCGGTTTGTAGGAAAATCTGTATGTGGAGAGCATAGTGACTGGTTGGGTTCGGATCGACTGGTTTTCGTGGTGCTGGAAGGTTTATGTTCTTCAGTACATCACCGAAATCCCTTTCCTGTCTCAAGAGCGTTGCAAAGCATCATCATCAGTTCCCCGGGCCACGTCTAGTCAATGTCTGCAATACTTATAATACCATCAGACTCTCTTTCTCTCTCGCCATTTCACTTTCTCATAAGCCCTCTTCTCTCTTCTCTCTCCTCGCCTCTCTCAAGTCTATACAGAAATATTGCACTTCTCCATTGTGGGGAATCTATGAGCGACCCTGTCGTACGCTCTCTCCAAATCCACGCTACATTTCCACTCTATATAACACGCAGTCAGTAAAAACTGACAGAAATAGAAGTAGATGGCTTCTCTATTAGAAGAGCACAGACTCTTCCATTGTGTAATGTCCTATAGGTTCCTTCCACCAAGTTCCAGCACAGAACAAAATAGTCGAGTGGTCCCGTGTCACAAACTACCTCCATTACCACATTTCCATGCAAGCAAATACATGCACACTTACAGCTTACCTGAATGATTTATGCAGCAAACTTTGATATATGCCGTCAGCATCTTCACTCCCAAACTATACATCCAAGATCCTACGCCTGAATTAGGCACGGGACACAATGCAAGGCAACAACAAGGGTGGAACTTCCCACCTCACCAACCAAATCTACCGAGTCTCAATATATTCTAGTTATCTTACTTGCCTTACTGACAATGAGAACACTAGTAAATAATATATGCATTTCCCATCTTCTTCTATCTTTCCCTTCCCTCTTCTACAATCCTATCGCCCCAAAAAATAAATATCAACATAATATCATTACCTTACCTATCACTGTGCAGCTGGTGAAAGGTACTCTATACGACGACTTACAACTAACTCATCGAGTTACATAGAATATAACACTAGTAGTGCTAAACACTTACATAGTAACAAAAAGCATTTATTTTATGCAACATTACCATTGATGAACCTGCCATTTAGAGTATAATAATAAATGTTTAATGAGTGTTTATTTCATCAATTTTAGTTCAGGTAGAGTTTTCAATAAAAATGTTATACTATTTTTGCAGAATGATAGCGATCAATGTGATAATTAGACAGGGTCGGCGATTAGTAATTATTGAATAGGATAGGGACAATGGATTGTATTGTAGGCATTCAAGAAAACTTTTCCTCGAAGTATGAGAGTATAAAAAGTTATAAACTATACTAAGTAAGTAACCAACTCACTCATGAAAATGGAATTTCGCTCAACTGCAAACTGACAGTAAATACTAGCGCAGAAGAGATAGTTAAGTAGTTATTCACATCGAGAGCATCAAGAGTTGTTGTTCCCGCGATTTTTCTATAGGGCAACTCAACCCATCACACCCTGTCTTATCCTAATCAACAACTAATTTATAGCTGTGACAAAAAACGGATTTCCACTCCGTCATCATCATAGACTGAAATTAGATGATGGAGACAACTTTTGCTTCAGCTATCAGTCAGGATAGGAGTGAGGGCCTGAGGAACCTCTCTTCTCAACTTCCTTCCTTCATTTCATTACTCAATTTCTCTATCGTAGTTTCTACTTTAATAGTGCGGTAATGCGGAATATAAATAAGTGGAGATTTTTCAAATACATTCTTCTTGCCAATATTTTTTACATTTTCATGTAATAATTCACATTACTTTCGTGAATATGAAAATTCACGTTTCCATTCCATTTTAGAGAAATTCTCTATTACTTAATATGTGGCTTAACAAGCAAATATTAGATATCTTGGTAGCAATCCCCGTGTTGCAAGAAAAGCATTCTAGTACCTACAGAGAGGTTAAGTAATTATATACTACGTGTATAAGTATTTATGTATTACGTATGTACCTAGGTATATATATATGTCATAATATTTAAACAATTAGGTACGATGTAGGTAACTTCAATAATAGAGAAGAAAAGTTACGAGTTAAAAGAAAGTCATAGTTTTTATATCGGCCAGATTTAACTTGCCCATCATCCAATGAATTTAATGAAAGAAGTCAGTTCTTGAGCTATTCTTTGTAATACTTAGTACTATCCTCGAACTTTAGGGATGTGAATCTTTTCGTGAATCTGAAAGGCGGAATGGTTGAACTTAACACGACAAAATCGACAACTGGAGATTTTAAGAGCATCTAGTATCGCCAAGAGTTGACTAACTTTAGTCTTTCGTGAGACGAGACATCAAATCATCGATTAGCAACGCAAAGTGAAGTAAGTAACGTAACGCTCTGCCTGCCTCACTTCCTTTCCTCCTTCATCTCCGGCTTCTTTAAGCCCCTTTTTAACTGATGAATAAGCCTTAAGGAAGGAATTCTTCTGTCTAAAGTATATTCTTTCGTTATAAGATATAGCTGCATTGCATGGTTAGATGATGAGTAGATGAGTTGCCAAAAAGACAATATTTGCTCATGTTTACAATAGTACGTAGTCATACATACGTGCATCATTTCCACCAGTCAGTCTCCTCAGACTCAGATGCTCATTACACTCGAAAATGCTAAGCTAAATGAAAAAGAGGAATCTGTAGATCAACAAGCTAAATTAATATCGTACGTTGCTAGCTACTTCTGTCTTGACTATAATTCCCGTATCACGACCTTCTGAGGATTATCATCCTGTAGAGCTATAGTAGCACATTGCTTACATTTTCAGTTTTGTCTTCCCTGTGCACAAAGTCTCTACACATAGAAGGTAATCAGAAACTGGAGACTGAATGGGAGTTGAGATTAGACATTTAAAAGCACTATCGATACAGGGAGATATTAATTCAGATGCTATGCACAACGCAGTAACGTAATATTGTAACATGTCCTAATAGGAAGTCTTTGTTACATTTTTACAATGATGTTCTACCAGTGATGCATAATCCTCAGCTAAGATATGTATGTATAGCTCACAGAATATCACATAAAATATATCATCATAGTTGTACCAGCTTAATATATAAAAAACGGATTATTATCAGCAAGAGGGTACTCTGCTATAATAGGGAAGAAACAACCCCTGAGAACTATACATAAGTAGCAAGTAGTTTCACCGTGAAAACTTTATGGGCACAAACCATAAAATAACGTTAGCTTTTCTTTTCCTCATCTTTCTGATACTTACTTCTGTTTCTTTAGTCTTGGCCCGATACTACTACTTAACAAACAACTAGTTCTACATAGACGCATCTTAAGTATTGGAATACCTAGAATTCAATCTAGCTCATGTCCTTTATTAGAACACAATCATGTACAGTAATATTATGCTACACAGCGTGTACTACAAGCACTTTGCCAAGTACTTTAGAACTACCCGTGATTACTAAAACAAATGTTGGTTTTCCCCATTCTATCGTTTTGAAATAATACCTAATGTAATGTGGTATGATCATGGTATGATATACTAATAATCCTAATCTGAAAACTGCAGAAAAAAGAACTCTCATTAATTACTACATGTGTATTATGTTATCAGAGGCCGGAGAGGTAGGATGTATTTATCCTATAGACATCCCCAGAACTTTGGATGTCGACATTTCAAGACATGCATGCATGCGTAACAAAATTGTTTGCTAAATGAAGTCATGTAAAGGTTTCTACGTCCTGTAACTCATATGGGGTTTTGAGCCAAATATGATTTATGCATATAATTGTAGATCCGTGTTTGCCCGTTACCCTATACTATCAATGTCCATGGTTTGCCCTTATAATTTTGATACGTCAAATATTTCATGTTTTAGATTGCTTTTAGTGTTTTAGTAATTACTAATTGGTTGTATTTACCGGTTTTTGGATCTTGTTGTATTTTAATCGAAACAATAAGATATATTATTTGTATTATTTATATGTTATAAATATGCCTTTTTCTGTTTCCTACCTTTCCGGTCTTTGTTATGCATGAATGGAGAATCATTAGAATATGATTGATCATATGGAGGTGAAAGAGCTAGAGCTTAAGAATAAAGGACAAAGAGACTGTTCTGAGTTCTTAAATTCAGCATAGGCTCATCACATCTCATTTTCTTAGTTCATCTGATCTTTTTATCCGAGACGGTAGGAAGGGAATGAGAGAAGAGGAGCGGCAGAGCATGTCTTTCCCATCTCTGCCACAACTACTCCTCGCCATCCCATCCACATCCACGGATCCACCTACTCGTGGAGTGTGGAAAAGGTCGTGCGTCTCCCATGCAAGTGCAGGCAGGAAGAGGAGTGAGGGAAGGACGTGAGACTTGAGTCGACTACGTAAACAGTTAGGTTAGCTACATAAGTTCATTCATGGTGGATGCATGTAGAGAGACTGATAGGATAGGTACATTAAATCAGTATTTTTTCCAGCTCATCAACCCGGCTCGGTTAAATCATGCTAACGATTCTCCGACCCACACGTTGACATTAAAGCGATCTCCTTATGCAAATGAACCTTTCGTCAACAGCGTCCCATTCGCAGCCACTTTACTTTGCAGAAGCTGAGCTCTCTCGAGAGGAAATCCCTCTTCGTCATCATTCCCCCATAATCTCTTCAGCAGAGACAGAGTCAAATTAATACAGATCATACAGCACACAACTCTCTCTCACTCACTCACTCACTCTCACTCATCCCTTATTGTTAGCCCCAAAAAGACATGCACCAAATCCACACACATAAATCTATACTAAAATCAAGAGCCTAAGTACCTACGTATTTAGCAGCTATTTATGTCTGTGGATCTTGTGTAACATAATTTAACTTTTAAACTTTAGCATTTAGCATATATAAAAAACTTTGTTCAGATAGGATGATATTCTTTGAACTTGAGATACACTTTAACAATGTAACTGTAATACTGAGTATTACTGAATCATATCTATATTATAATAACATGTTATTCTTTCTCTTAGTATTGCAATAGTACACTTGTGATGAAGTACACGAGGAAAACTTTTGTTGTAGCCGCAAAGAGGCGTAAACTTAAATGTTAACTACAGACACAACACAACAATAATGAGTAGTGTGTGTGCTCCAGCTTCCTATATTATCCATTTATAAGATGTGAGTCAATCTAATCCTGTATAAAGATCCATAGAGTGTTATGATGGTTTATAAGAGAAGGGATGGACGGGATGGGCTACACTTGATAATCATTTCCATCCACTTCTATTTCACTCCAGTATTCAATTCAATTGTGTCGTGCATAAATGAATGTCTCCCTTGTTACTGCACTCTATACTAATTTACTGGCTGTCTCTAGCCAGTTCAGTAATTATGGCCTGCCTTGTCATGTCACTTTTTGGGTTCGCTTCACAGAGCCTCATCATCCTACTTACTAACTCACCATCACCCTTCTTCACTAACTACTCAACTGAAATATTACTACTACTTCAAGTTTCCTTCTCTTCCCTGCCTGCATGCCTGCCTGCCTCATCGGCAACGGCAACTGTACTTTGTTCAATCTCTGCTCACTGGCTCTTGTGGTCGATCTACTACCAAAATATCACATCCTCATTCTTGTCACTATCAAAGAGCAACTCAAGCAGCACTCAAAAACAGTTCAACCTCGCTACACTCTATAAATCACACTTCATCGACGATTTTCTCTAACAGCACTACCTACCGTTGCGTTGATTTTACATTTTCAACGTGTTCATCAATATTTTTGACTCTTCCCAAAATTGTTTATTCCTAGAATTTTAGGCAATCTTCAAAATTGATGCTGATAAGTAGGCATACAAAATGGATTTGGCATAGCCTTCGCATTTAGGTAGTATGTTAGACTTTTATAATATCGAATGTCTACAAAAGATTTGTTATAACTTTTCCGTTCGAAACAGTAGTTTTTTCAGAGAGAGCTTGTAACAAACATCCGACATAGCAATTTTAGCGACATTAGCAATTTTTCGATAAAAAACGAACACTGAAAATACGAAAATAGCCTTTATAGTATACCTAATGAGAAAGATGAAGCAATAATTTCTGATACCGAAAATATTCTTTTGGGTTTTGTGTTTCCAAAAATGGAATTTTTTGTAATTTGTTTATTTTTTAAATGCATTACCTCTACACATTATTTTACTACTAATACAGATCTGTAATAATAATTAAGTAGGTACCTACGTCTTAAAAATATTTTGAGAAAGATTCTAAATTACGGACGAATCCATCCAGAAAGCTCTATGGTTTGATTAGTCAAAGTGTAACAATTATATTATTATGTTGTAGGTAGCATAAAATCGTAAATGTCGACTGCATGGATGCAAGATGCCATAAAAGCATTAAGAGAGAGATGCAGGTCGTTATTATCTAGAGAAATGTGTATTATATTATATCTAGAATCTAGGGAGGTATTGGTTTCCTTTTGTGAAGTGTGAGCATGAAAGGTCTGGGGAAGAAGAGAGTGAGGCAGACAGGGAGATAGAGATTGAGGCTTAAGTTCAGATATTAAGGGAAGTGTAGATAAGTGGAGGTAGTGATGACCACAGGGCTCAACTAATGGTAATGGCAATACGCCATTCTCGCATGACAACCCTTAGAGTCACATTCCCGTTTCTCTCGTCACCACTAATGCAATCTAATGCACTGTCTGTCTGTCTCTCTCTCCTCGCACACCCGACGACTCTCTGCTACATAATACGAATTCTCTGTGCTTAATCTAGTTTCCTTTGGCTTATACTCTTCCTCTCTCCTCGCCTACACATAAATACTCTCTCCGACTCAGTTGCTTCGCAAAGCCAGATCCCATCCTTAACTTCTCTCTCCCGTCGAGTAGCTCTGCATTGCACAATGTACATAGATTATATCTAATTGTAAGACTTGCGTTTACATTTCGACTCTAAGTCTAACTGTAGTGCAGGCAAGTACACTCACTGATGCACAAGCACATACAGTAAACTTAACAAGTCAGCGTAGAACCACCATTATCATTACCTACCTACTATATTATTATACTAGTTTAACAGCTACACAAAGATCCCTAGTAAGTATTTAGGTATAGGAAATGTAGTAAAGGGACAAACTCTCGGATGGGACGCGACGATAGCATTTACTAATGGTACGAAGAGTATCGTCATCCTATGCCAGAGACTTGTTTTAATCTCTCAGTTGTACCGCGGGATTTCCCCGATCCATACCCGCCGCCCGTAGAATATGTCGCCTTATTGCTAGCCCATCTCATATCTGAGCTGTACATTTTAAAAATTGACAACACATCACACAATATAATAGCAGGGAATCAATACTCTTCTATAGGGTCCCGGGAAAGAAGATTCCCTCCCGCAGGATATTTTGTTCTTTTCTCCGAAGCTTTTAGGAGTAGGTAGCAGGATTGGAATTTCTACTTTGTTTTTTAGTTAGTTTTCTAGATAGTTTTCAGAGCGTTTTTTGAGTTTGTACGAGGAGGTAGGGCAGAAACATTAGCGGTTCCCGTGATATATGGAACATTTTGTGATTGTGGATGTAAATTCGGGACATTTGGTCCCGAGAAAAGTGCTTTATGATCGAAACCAAGGTTCCAAAAGGACTTTTCCTGCAATCCAGCTTCCCTGAACAGGAAGACTAAGTTAAAGTATTCCGACAAAAAATATGCAATTTTTAATATGTTAATTGTGTTTTTTAAACTCATGTTACCTACCTACTTTTTACAAGGAACTTGTTTGTTCGTATTCTAATTTGCTAATTAATCGCGTAAGTAAAAATAGTCATCACTTACTTCTTCAGATAAGAATGGAAGTTGCATTAGATAGTGCGTAATATAATTACTACCTATTGAACTTTGACAGTAGCTGCGGCTTATAATAAAGAGACAGATGGGTAATGAATGACTTACAAATAATTGTAACTTGAAGCCGACTACAAGAACATACATAAGAATAGTATGTCCTTGCTTGGTACCGTTTTGCGTTGGTCGTCGGAAAAGAAGGAAAATAACCTTGATAGGTATATACTTGAAGATTAAATTCGTAGCTCATGCTGCTCTTGGTATACAATGTATGTACATATATCTATAGAACACAGTGAGGACGATAATGTTCTCTCTTGGAGCTAAGCACTCTGTGCAATGAACTTGTCCATTTAGGTAGCACGTGAAGATGTGTTTATAATAATATGAAAAGAGTGTCTGTATAGATATAAAAGTGGGTTGTGATGAGTCCCTTCAGCCCAAACAAAAGACCAGCAGGGCAGAAACTGTCAAGTTACCCTTATGACACGTGCGACGTCCTGTTTTCCTACATCGTCCTCCCATCGCCTCTACTAACTAACAATAAGCGGAAATTTTCTACTTGCTGGAGTATTGTTAGGGCTTTTAGTGGACCTGGAATCTGGACAAAGTTGAGCTGTTGCTGGTGTAGGCATCTACACAATATGTAGCCATTCAAGACTCACATAGAACCATGTGCTCCCATATCTTATTTACTGTACGTATATAAGAATGAATTCAGTCCATGCGCTTAGTACCATATACTAATATACAATATAATATTATACTTATTATTGCGATAGGCTACCTTTATTCATCTATAGGGAACTCTAGAAGTTATCCAAATGTTATATAGAACTGATGGACGAAATCCGCAGTACTAAATGGTGGTGAGTCGTATAGTTGCGCCGAGAACTCTATATGCCAATAATATATACCTTGACTAAAGATAGATATATGCAATTTGGGATGATACTATGTACTGATTAATACTGCCAGGCTGTAAGATGAATGTGTCATATCTGTTGGATGGATACGTTTGGTTTTGTTCCCAGGAAAGGATGTCCAGTCCAGACTCCAGTCAGACCGCAGCAGAGATAGTATGAAGCGTATAATCTCCAGACTAGGCGGAGGGGAAGAGGACACCTATATTCAATCAGTCAGCCCTGAGTGATGTTAAATAGATGGGGAGAAGTTGAAGTGACTCTGATAATAGAATCATAGAAATGGAAAGCCAGGGAAAGGAGCCTTTCCGAAACGAAATCAGGAAAATGAAACACGAAAGAAAGTGGGCATCCGAATCGGGGAAACGAAATGGATGGACAGCAAGACAGGTACCTACCGCCACGCCACGGTGGATAAGCACACAGAAGCCAAAACGAAGAGGTTCCACCAGATCTTATCTGCAGATATATTGCTTTGCCCTTCTAGCTGCAAGGGGATGTCCAGAATCCAGAACTTCCCAAATAGAATTCTTTGTCGACTAAAGGAATGAGAGTGACTGCATTGTAATGTCTGTCATGTATGCGGTTTACCTACTACATCTACGCTATATAACTACTATTCCGCTATTTCAATGCTTTATATTCACATAGTATGCCAGTAATAATGCCTTAGGACTCCCCTGAGACTCTAAACTCCAGACAAGTTTTAAGATCCACAAAAAAGCTTAGGTGGACCAGTGGCGATAATGGTCACGAAATATTTTTGCAATGGTTGCAGTCGTTATATAATATTATCGGTAACAATTTTGCAAAACGCTTATCTACCTGGAATATTGCAGTGACACGCATTACTTGGCTTTTGAAGACATGCTCTCATTGTCTCATTTTTCAGTTTCTTGGAGCACCCTAATAGATGATGGTAGAGCTATCTACCCTTCGAATATCACAATTTAATAATCATTAAAGAAAAGTTTACAAATGGCGTTTAAGTTATAATAGTTTACATATTTTACTATTATATTAGAATTTACAATTTATGGTGGGTGTAGCTTGGATGCACTTACCTAAGTTTCCTATTCCTTTATACTACTGACTGTGCATATTTTACTGTGCATGTTCTATTTATCACAAAATAAAGAAATATCTCGTCTTGGGACTTTGGGACCTTTGTGTGCCTTTTTGTTTTGCGGCCATCATGCCATAAATATTGTAAACGAAACGACACGGAATGAAATAAACTTTGGTAACTGGAATGAAAGGACTGATGAAGATGAAGGTACAGCAGTAACACTAGTATTTAAGTACAAAGGTAGACATTAGCTCAAACTTACAAGTTACAATCAGGACGTCGTCGTCTTTGTATCCATCGAGTTGTTGTGACTAGTATAAGTTATAGTTTGAAAATTGTAGTCCGAAGAGTGGAACATGTCATGTCACATCATAAAATCCTGTGAAATTGTGAATAGTCTGTCTAGTTGGATATACATACTTGCTACCTGTCAATAATAACATGTTTATATTGGTTGTATTATACAAACCTTTCAGTCTCTAAACAACATGTGAGTGTTATCGTGACTTTGCGGGACAAGAAGTGTCTGTAAAAGATATTGGGTACCTGTACGGACTATATCAGTAATAATACTATAACCAGCAGCAAGGTAAATTGTATAACGTAACTGAATTCAAGTGGATTAAAGGTAAACTAAAGAGAATGTGATAGAACGCAACGAAATCAAGTCCATTAAGTCCCATTGCACACGAACCTGTAATCATCCTCACGAATGGCAATAGAATATTGAAGATGACCACTGAGTGAGCAAAATCAAGCATCAACACTTTATTATCGTTGGCTCTGCCATGACCTGTTTCTGCCATGTTCCCCGTTTTCATGTTTAATAAGTTTTTCATGTCTTGCTCACACACTCGTTTTGGCTTGTATTCTTTGACATGATATGCACAGCCAGGGCAGCCTGTCTCCTCAACTTACTAGTCTCGCTTCAACTAATTTTTTCATGCAATTATCCTTTGACTTATTACAATAATCAGTGTCTGTACCTCGGCTACGTTTATTTCAGGGGATTGCACATAATCATTATGAAATCAATATCCTAAGGAATAGAGTACCAAACATCTCATTAAGACTAACTACCAACCTACCTCAATTTTGAATAAGCACCTGCTAATAATACAATCTGAAAACACCACAAAGTATTTACCTAGGTACTTTGTATTTTCGGCAGGTAAAATCAATTGTAGGTGCAGCTGTGTGTAGGAAAGAAGCAGTACATAAATAGTACTGAACTGCACAGTTGACAGTAATAGAGATTTTCTCAGATTGGAAAGTTTATCATTTTCATTGGCAATAATTACCTTGTGTAGCGAATTACACAATTAAAGGTCGAATGAATTGACACAATTCACCAATTTAAAACAAGAAATGTGCTTGTAAGTTGTAAATGCAATTCATGTAACACTTTGCACTTTAAAGATACAGTAGCATGCCAATAACCAACACTTTTGTCTTTATCACTAATAATTGTAATAATTCGTTTTGAGAAGCAAACATTTATCGCCTTTTATAAGTTGCAACATCTTCACAAAATATCATTATCGTTGTTCGGTATAGGTAGACACTTTGCTTTTGGGACTACGACTACACTCAATTTAATTTAGACATGCAAATCGATGCTTGATTAAGACTGAAAATATTAGGATTGGATTGACAGATTGTTTTCTCATGATTGATTGTATACAATCTCTACCACAGAGCTACTGTGAATTATTCGTAGCCCACCACAACTGTCTCTGACCCTAATTATCACCTAATCCATCAGTATACATCATTCTCTTCCAAAGACGGATTGAAAATATACGATTCGTCGACAACAACTAAAGCATATTAGCGTAGCAGAATGATAAATTACGATGAAGATACATCAGGCATTGTATACGCTTATCATTCTAGAACTACAGTATATAGCGTCCATCCACATCCAAAGATAACTCCAGTTACAGATGTCATTTTGTAGCAATGTCATTCATTTCAATTTTAAAAATTTAGACTGACGACTGTCCATTAGGTAAATCAGGTGTACAAAATGAAGTGCATTGACGTTTCTCACAGTCAGCATTTTCAGACAGCCAAGGAGGTGGAATACGGAATGGTGCATGGTGGCAGTGGAACTAGTGGAAGTGAATATCTAACAGGAAGGTCAATTGGATATGCAAGGTGTAGAATAAGATAGCAGGCAATCAAATGGAAAATTAACAACGAGGGAAGAAATGGTTGCAGGCAGAGGGCACAGGAATGGAGCACATCATTTCATCTCCCCTCCTTCACGATATTCTCTGCTCTCACTCACATCTCTTCTTCCCTAACCAATTTCCAATGAAGTTTCCATTTCCATGAGTACACTGCACTATCAATCTCCCCAGGAGCCGAGCAAGTAGAAAGTCTCCGAGTTAGAACAACAGTTGAGTTTCATTCAACTCAATTCACACATTCTGCTCACTATCTTCTTCCTCTATTCGATCTTTGCACTCAATAGCACACTCTTCTAGAACCTCTAATAAAGTTTTCAAACAGAGCACTCAATCAATAATAATTGGCTACATCTGAAGGCTTGCAATTTAGGAATGATCGAGGCCATCACATCAACTTTACCCAATATATACTACTTCTCTGCCTGACCTTTTAGATGTTCCCTGTAATTAATGACACTAATTATGTATACCTACTTGGTTTTTCATTGTTTATCAGCTTTTGAATTATTTTTGGCGGAACATCATACACATACGTTCTATTACTATTACATAATAAGATAGGTTTGCCATTTTTATTCGTAAATTCATAATGTATAACTTACGTTTACTACACTTATAAGTTATAACCGCCAATAAATAATTTAGTGTAGTGCAATTTTTTGTTGGTTTATAAAATGTAGGTGTCCAGATTCCATTTGCTAGTGTAGTAATGCGCCAGAAAAGCAATGCGTGAAAAAGTTGAGTAAATATTAAATATAAAACAACTTTCAGAATTATGAGAAATATTATTTGCACAGCTCTGTACCTAACGTTAATAATTTCAACTCAGTTTTATCTTAATTCAAGAAATAACATAATTCAAGCCCCAGTAAATCTGTACTGTACGTAAATCATTATTCCAACCGCGAGTGCTTGTCCTAACTCTGATATTCATAATAATCGTAAAATAACAGAAAAGATAGAAAGATACTGAAACGAATATATTTGAAATTGCAAGAAATCCAGCTGTAATGTATCCACAGATACAATATTAGACCCGTTTAATAGGGTGTACCATGCATTAGTCAACCCAGCAGAAGATAGTGAAGACTCAGGGCGGGGACAATCCCCACTAAACTGAAAAGTGGGAGTTTTGGGTCAATTTTTCTAGGGGGTGATGACGTATGTAAAAGGCACCCCTTAGTTAAGAGGGATTTAAATAGTCAATAGAAAAAAGTTACAAAATTGTTTTGCTCTGGA
>JABASI010003780.1:0-15566 GCA_019776505.1 Tomocerus nigrus
TAAGAGCCATTTTGAAAACAACACACAATTATTACCTATATATGGTTAAAATATACGGATTTTCTTTACCATGCATCGACTTGTTTGTTTTGACGTTTTCCTTCCAGCTTAGCACATTGTACTACATGAATTTGCTCTAATGGTAAAAATGGAATGAAGTAATCAACCAGCCCCTTCTCAATAAGTCTTGTGTGATAGAATCCATTTTCTGTAAAATTATTTAAAACAACATGAAGAAGCCACACAACATAACTATAAAATAGTGCTAATTTTTCTTTCTTTACGACTATAATAATCACCAAAGTTCTTTAAAGGGTCAAGAATTGGACAACTATTGATTGCCGTTGTAGCATCAAAATTAAGGCGCAACATATAAAAACAAAATACTAATTCTTATTTAGTACGTCACGGACTCGAAATGGGACTGAGGTCATGGGCTATGCAGTTGTATTATTATAATTCTGTTATTTACGCTTTCGGTGCCTGCAAAGGGAGAGCAATATTCTTGTCTGTTGTCGATTTGAATCTGTCACTTAAATGAAATTGTACATTGAACATTTTAAAGATTATACTTATTAGTAACCAGTTTCACAATACTTATGATTAGACGTTAAAAATTATGAGGGAAGTAAATCTATAGAAAAATTGCGTATGTTTTCAAATTGACTTTGAGTAAATCAAAGGTTCAATAGATTAAGTAAGGTGAAAAGAGAAAACTCATGAAGAACTCATGTAGGTAGTCAAAAATATGGATAACAAACCTTTATTATTAAATGCTTCTTTTGATAAATGTTCTTCGTACTCACTACGTAACAACTCTTCTCTTTTGCGTTTGTCAACCCAACCTCGTAAAGTAACAGTCGTGATTGCACTTGCTCCAATATTACTCATAAATATGAAAATAGATTTCTTGTAGCTATGACCATCTATTAGTTTCGAATGATCTAAAAATGGTACAATAGTGTCCAATAATTTCGGTGGGGTCTGATCTGCTTCATCAAAGACAAACATAGCATGTTCACATTCCTTTACAGTTGTTTTAATGTCCATTCGAATTCTTTTCTGTTGAAAAATCATAGAAATAGAGCTTTTTAAAAGTTGTCCATGGCATAAGTCATACACACTAAAAATAAATAATACTGGCAATTAGATATTGTGGGTACACTTTTGTAAAGATAGTTGATTAGGAACAAACTAACTAGTGCAAATATAATTATTATCCTTAACTTTCAAAAGATAAACATTTTAATTTCTAGTTCAGCCTACTCCATATGAAACCTTCGTGACTTTCGCAAGGTTTTTATCAGAATGCACGAATGATATGAATTGGTAAGGCATTTAAGTAAACGAAAGTTTCGCAGTAATGTACCGTAGGAAAAAGAAAAAGATAATAATGTCTAACATAATAAATCCGGTAATACAACTACTTTCGGTACATTATAATTTAAGAGCTTAAATTAAATGTAATATGGCCAATTCTTGTCACTCACTTTGTATTCTGTCATTTTGGTTTCATCGTCAAAATCTAACGATGCAACGTACATCTTAATACATGGACTCTGCATTCCCATTGCGTACAAAGCCTTCGCAATATGTTCTACCAAGTAAGTCTTTCCGGTACCAGCCAAACCATGAAAGCTCAGTACAAGGGCCTTTCCTGGATTAGCATCTCGTATATGCGCATCTAAAGCAATGATAGTAGTTTCGAGGGCCAAATGTTGACCAAAAAATTCTTCCTTCAATTTTTTTTCCAAAACTGTAATAAAAAGGTTATTTTAATATTTGGTAATTTTCATAATTTAAAAACCTTATTCGTATTGAACATGAATTAGTGAGAGAGAATAACGGCGAGAGCGCCACATGCTTCTTCTTACAGAGTATTCCTTTTGTGGAGAATTGAGCCACTCCGAAAAGAGTGCGTTTACTTTGGTTTATATTATCTTCTAAGGGCCCCGAATATTCACTATTTGTACCAAGACATGGTGCGGTAGCCAACAAAACAGATAAAAAGAAAATTGCAACGACGAATATCTCTCTGTTCATATTTATGATCTACGAATATACGAATAACGAAATTATCAAGTTTTACAAGTTGTAATTATTAAACTTGATAACTTGTATGGACAGCAGTAACTGAATGATGACTTTGTGTCTGACAGACGCTGAATTTGAGTTCATCTGTTCTTCGGCCTTCCCGCTAAAGTGATTTTGGCGGCTCATCAAAGACACATCCGAACCCGAGGAGAATATACTCCACAACCGCAACCGAAGAGAATATTATACCCAACAATCGAAGAGAATAGACCCGACAGCCGAAGAGAATATACCCGACAGCCTAATCGAAGATAGCCTATGCCCGACGAAAAGCAAGCCGAGTGCCGAGTATTCTTGTATTTTAGATATGCAATATGTAGGGATCGTACATCATATAATTATATTAATATCTGATGTAGTAGACATAAGGGCCCTATATAGGCAGAGCCGCGCGGCGTTACGTAACACCATTTCACACTTCGTCACACTCCGGGTATAAATGCCGCAAATTTTCATTTCTGACCGGGGGTACCAGCACCACTACCCTGGTACACCATTGATTTGTTTTCTTTGGTTATATTAGGTTAGGTCAGGTTGGTTAAAAAGTATCGTACTTCGTACCTATGACCTAACCTAAACTAACTTAACCAAAGAAAACAAATCAATGAGGTACCGGGGTACCGTATGCAGAACCCCTGAAGTAATAACTGCAGCTTAGCCGTTAGGGAGTGTGACGAGGTGTTCCGGGGTGTTACGTAACACCGGGTGGCCCTGTCTAAATACGGCCGACATAGAGTACAAGTACGACTGCCGAGTAACTGTAACCAGCCCGTGGTCTGATTACAGTTGGACTCCATTCAATGAGGAAATCTGGTGCTAGGCATTTTCAATGTGTTGGCCATACTATACTATAGTATAATGGCCAAGGGTTATCATCAGTCTTGTCAGCTTCCCGACGATCCATTTTGCGCTCTCACTGCTCTGTATACTAAAAGCGGCAAACCCTTGCAAGGCAACGCTGAAAATGAGGGCTGCGGAAAACTCCTTTAAGGCCTAACTGCAAATCATCTTTTGTTTTTTTGTGTATTTAAGCACATACAGAGATGGCTTCATGAAGAACTCGGATATATGATTTCGTATATGGGGGTGCGGAGACATCGTATCTGGAAATGGAGAAATCGTATCTGAATGTGGAGCGATCGTATAGGAAAATATGAGAAATAAACTGCCGCTGCGCGATTGCTTAGAGTTTATAGCAGCCAAACAGGAGAGCGTTACTATTGGATTGTCCGGAATCCGCACACGAGTTCTTTATTACGCCAAATGCCAGATAACTTTAAAGAATAATAAGCTGTGGTAAACAGGTGTAAGAAGGTAGCGGTGTATCTTAATTATTATGGAACGGTTAATGCTGTGACTGTGACTAAAACTGAAATATTAAGAAATTTTGTGACCCTTGAAAACTGTGGTAAAAAGCTGTAAAAAGATAGCAGCCTACTTGGTTTTAGGTTGTAAACAGTTTATTTAATTTACGTCGATTATATTTAATTCATGTATATTTTACATGGACTTCATTATATTACTAAATAATTGTACCTCAATAAATATGTGAGATGTATATAAGATGTGTTAATGTTAGTGATACAAATATTTTGAGAAGTAAAGAGACTGGGACATGGTCTATACTTTGGTGTGAGCAGATAGTGCAGTGCTCTGCGTATTGGTTGTCGTCTATCTGTCGTGGTGGACGAAAGTGTTCGACGCGTTCTCCACCAGCGGCTATTTTATCTAAAAATTCGGCATTAGAAAGCTGCTCTGTTTCAAAATCCAGGGGTTCATGATTCCTATGCTGATTTGCAGAACCCTCCTCCACTTCTTCCAAAACCGCATTTAAATGGCCATCGTCGATTTACCTATTCCAGTAAAATGGCTTTGAATTTTCCAGTTTTTTTTTGAATCGTCTTCCTAACGCTCGGCTTTTAAAGTTGCATTAATTTGTAGAAGATCTTTCATTTCGTCTTGCCACGGTAAAAATAACAAGTTGTTCGCGATTATGGTTTGGCGGATCTTCTGCTTTTCCATGATGTCGAAATCTAATAATTTTTCGAACTCCTCTTTTTCTTATGCTCCCACTTCCATCAAGAGGCTCAAATGTTTTTGTATTTTGAGGTGTTTTCTCTTTTGGTGGACAGTCGACATCTGAAAGAAATGCATTTAAAAAGTCACCGTAGATTATTTGGTGGCAATTGGGTTTGTGATATTCTAAATCGCTAAATATTTATAGGTAGGTAGGTAGGTATTTATTGATCGTTTCTTTCATATACAATCAAATAATTTCATGTTTCAGATTATTTTAAGACTTGATATACATTTTTATGAGGATACCATACAATAGTTACAGTTCTTAGACCCAATCATTCCACAAATCATTATACGATACAAATATAACACAATGCCTCCGATAATACAAAATAGGGATTACTACCTCCCATATCCGCGGACAGGTCGCAGTACCCAGAGTAGTACATAATTCCTTATAATACTAGCTATACAGTCCATACTCAATATTAGAAGCGGGCATAAAGCTCCGGATCAGGTTTTATTCCCCAATAAACTCTTACACTAACACAAAATACTTGTTTCTGTATATCCCCGAGTATTCATATTAATACACAGTGTTTGTATGCATAAATCTCTGTACATAGTAACCTTCTTAAACATAGTGTCCTCTGTCTATCATATTCCTAGTTACACAAAAAACTCTTGATAAGAGAAAAAGACAACGTTATCTTTGTAACTTATATAGTAATATTTTAAATGTACGATATATCGTGTATCTTACAGAAGTTACGCCTATAAGTCATCTTATAAGCGGGTTGACTGCTGGCTGTGCTGTTGTGGCTACACTTTTAACTCAAATGTTAATTTTGACCGGGGGCAGCTGTATGCAAAGTGGTGGTGGTGTGGTGAGTCTTCTTTTCTTCTAAGTAGGCAAGGAAGAGTCGTAACCGAATTCGGCCTACAGGTAGGGTATCAGAAGGAGTGCTAATGTGAAGACCTCTGTTTCTCTACACTTCACAGTCCTCAGAACAGAGATAGGTATCCAGTTGACTCAGAGCACTGCACACTCGTCACTCACTCCTATAGTCTGCTGATGTGTAGAAGAGACTCTGCATCACCCTCTTCCTCCCGCGCTGCATTCCAGGAACCCCCTACGCAAATCACTGCTTGAAGCTTGTTGTTTCGTAGACATTGGGACAATTTTTTAGAAAAACTGAGTCTTTTTCTCCGAATTTTGACCAAAAGGTCCACTTCACGTCACCGAAATTACCTCCTTTACGTAGAGCTCACCATCTACACTTCACAGTCCTCAGAACAGAGATAGGTATCCAGTTGACTCAGAGCACTGCACACTCGTCACTCACTCCTATAGCTAAATATTTATAAACTTTTACTTAATCATTTATCGATGTATATAATGAACTAAGTTAGGACTTACTTCGATGTTCTCTCTCGTCCTCACTGTTGCCGTCGACATATTCTACTGAAGGATTCTTCTTTTTTATTTTGCGGAACTCATACATTGACAGAAACTCTGCCAGACAAATATCCAAAAGCTCATCTGGACGCTGAGAATAATGGTCTAGTAGGCCTTTTGCACATACATCTTCACTTTCGTCGCCAAGCTCTTCCAATTCCTCCTTTGATTTTAGGAAGCCTATTCTTTCACCTGGAGTTGTAGTATTGATATAAACATCGATCCTACTGCAGACAGTTTTAGGTATTCCAAGTAAAAATGCGGCTGCTTCTTGAGCTGAAATTTTAGACCCATTACCAAGAATGGTGGCAAACGTTTTCAGTTTGTTTTGAATCTTGATATTCCCTTTCTGTACATCAGCTGTTGCAGCTTGAAGAAGCTTTGAAACGCCCCCATCTGGTTTTAAAATTTATCCAACACAGTATTTAGCGCATGTTTATGTCTCGAGGACAAACTGTACTTAAATGTTTGCTCCCCATGTGTCCAGTAGGCTTCGATTGTACGAATTAACAAAAATTGAGCTAGTGGAGCGTTTTAAAATTACAGTAGTCCGTTTAATAGAACTTGTAAGTGCAAATATGTACTCTTCGTAAGTAGTATTGAGTGATGTCAAAAGAACTTCAAATGGGATATCTCTTTTATAACCCCTTCCCATGTCATTTAGTACATCTTGAATTTTTACATACAGCTCGTTGGCATTTTTTTTTATCTTACGGAGATGACCGTAAGTTTTTGAAAACTGCATATCCTTCATCTTTGTTGACCAGGTTCTCTAGAAATCCAGGAGTTCTCAGATTCGTGACAGTAACGGGTTGCTTTACCACTTTCTTCCTCATGCATACCTGGACTGCTTGGTAAACTTTCTCGTTGAAAGATTTTTTGAAAGAATACAGAAGTTTGGTTGGACGACAACATCTACGGTCGTACCTTCTCAATTCAGATTTTGCAATATCCGTGTACGATATTTTTAGGTTTTCATTAAATTGTCTATCAACACCAGCATAAATACTTGGGAATGATAAAATTTCTGCTTTTACGTCACTAAATAAGGCCATTGGGCTTTTCCCTTCACATGGAGCAATGCGAATGTACGACATGTTCTTTTCTCGATAGATCAATGTTTCATCGGCTCCGATATTTTGAACCTCCTCGATTTCCTGTACGACATCTAGGATTGTACTTATGTCTTCTAAAAGAATCAAAGAATTTTTTAAGTCCACGTAAAATCATTCACAATAGTGACATAGTAATGAAAAAATAAATTAATAATCCACGTCAAATTTAAAATATTCAAATTAGATTTTGCATACTTTGTTGAATCATTACTCTGTTTTCTGAATTTGCGATTTTATTACTTAATGTGTCTTCTACACCCGCATCGTCATCGGGACAATGAAATTTATTACTTCTTCTAAAAACACGATGTGTTTTTCTTTAATTCAATGTTAGCTTTTTGCTTCAATCCGGCATCGGCATCTTGATCAGGCTCGCTTTTAGATTTGGACATCCTGATATCTAAAAAATAATACTGTTTATTGAGAATTGTAAATATCTATTGTAAATCCCTGCAGGTAAACTACTTCCATAAAATGGACAACTGACATTAAATTGACAATCATTTTGCACTCTGATATTCATTTTGCATGACAGTTTACGTTAAGTTAGTAATCATTTTGCATGCAAAAAAATGATAATTGACGTTAAATGGCAATTAATTCATTTTTACTGTATAATTGACGTTAAATTGTTACCTTTCGGTTGTTTATGATCACAAATGAATGATTTTGTGTGTACTACAATGGAAGTCAATGTGAAGACGGAAATCACAAAGATAATTGCTGGGTAATTGACGTTAAATTACAAATGACAATTAATTTATCATCTCTCATCTTGATGAGGTTCACTTTTAGATTTGGGCATCCTGATATCTAAAAAAATAATCCAGTATTTTTTGAGAATATTAAATATGTATTGTCCCTGCAGGTAAACTACTTCCAGATAATGGACGATTGACATTAAATTGACAATCATTTTGCACACTGCTGATATTCATTTTGGAGAACAATTTTCGTTAAATTAGCAATCATTTTGCATGCAGTAAAAAGATAATTGACGTTAAATGACAAATGGCAATTAATTCATTTTTACTGTATAATTGACGTTAAATTGTTACCTTTCGGCTGTTTATGATCACGAATTGAGATTTTTGAATGCACTACAATGGAAGTCAACGTGATATCAATCAAAAAGATAATTGCTGGGTAATTGACGTTAAATGACAATTAATTCATCATCTCTGTTTTTTATCACAGTACGTATGAACATGAACAGTAGAATCAACAATAAAAGAGCCAACGTAAAATGTGTAGAATGCCTTCTGCTATTCAAACACTCGCGCCACATGTGAGTCAACTTGGCATTCCTCGGCCTTTGGTGTTATTTATGTGTTGTGTTGATTGTTGATTACTTTCCGTGACTTACAAGAGGCAGCGTACCGCTACCTAATAAACGCAGGGGAACTATGTATTAAAATGGTCAGAAATCGCAGAAATCCAAACAACTAAATCCACGGGCCAACAAAGATCAATGTGAAACTCCAAATAACCTTGCAGAAAACAACCAAGGCAATACAGCTCCTGAACGGTAGCAGACAATCTACGAGGTTAATCGGCGCAAAGCACATGTTTCACAACGTCGGGCATCGGGTGTCTTGTCGTCGGGCATCGGGTGTTTTGCCGTCGGGTGCATTGGATGAGCCGCTGAATCAGATGTTGAGTCTATATTTACGTCTATGCTATGCTATAGGCTAGGTATGTAGTAATACGCTGTGCGCTATAATAATATGTAGTATTATCATTATCTATAGCCTTAGACTATAATATAAAGTATAAGAATTGGGGATAATAATAATATTATATTATAATATAGAAATGCAGATAACACAGAGAGAAAGAGAGGAGAGGACCTATGTTTTGGATTTCTATTGTTGTGTTGGGGTTTTGGGTTGTTGTGGTAGTCGTCAATAGCTGACTGAAGCTGATTATACATGCAAGTGCAACAGAAACAGTCAACAGTAGCAATTAGGAACAAACAGAGATATGATACAAGCTGTAGTATCGTTTGAACCTCTTTGGGAACAAATTGTTTATCATATTATCCCACAATAATCACATTGATTATAGCTCCTATAAACATAGAAATAAATTGAGGATAAGTGGCACACAAAATGACAAACCTTTTTCAATCAGTTTAATCGATGATTCTGTCGGGCTCCAAATTATCTCCTTGGTTCAGCAATATTCTGACAGAAATACAAAAACATTTGATCTTTCCTTCCTGTCAAAATATCCACCTAACAAATCCGTTGCATATTTTTCAGCTACTACCGTCGACAGTACAAATTGAAAGCGGAATACTCCCTTGCATAATTGTGAATCATCACATTGTATTAACTATTCCACAGTCAAGCTTGACATCACTTTAATGTTAAGGAAGAATAATAGCTAATCTAATCACTCTAATATGACGATTCAAACTCTTCACGATGTCATTTTTGTCATTGAAGGAACAGCCCTGTGTGGAGCTTACTTAAATGAACTGAAACAAAATTATATATTTCCAACCCTCGAGTAAGTTTGAACCGAACGTTGAATTATTAAAGATACTTTCTATTTATTAATTGTGCAAGAAATAATGCTTTTTTCAATGAAGTTCTAACTTTTTACTTCAAGTTTAAATCTAACCAATTTCGTTAATTATTTTAGATTTTTTAATGGGGGCCATATTGAAGATAAAGACTGTGGATCGGATGTAGGCAACAAAAAATTTTGATTCTAATAATCTGCAAAATAAATGTCTAACTATATGTTACTGTTTTAATTTGGAGGATTAATGTAAAATATTATTTAATCGTGTTCCCAGTGCAATTTCACACTTTTTGGACTAGTGCTGTTCCATTCAGCTGATATATTACCTGGATATTTAAGCGAGGCACATGGCCCCATTACTACACCAAGCAAGCTTATAAATATGATTGACAAATTGCAGTAAGCTGCACCTCAACTAAAAATAATTCAATATTACCAATTCAGCATGTATTTTAAAATCCTATGTATTAGTGTCCTCTATTGCTAGTTTTTTAATATTTACTATACTATCATTTGTCATTATTTTATTCACGTTTGATGGAATGAGATTATTGTTATACAGATTTTCCGGTGGTCATGGTGAGGCAGCGTCACATGTAGGAGAAGGGCTTGCCACAGCCTTGCAGTGTCTCCAAGATTTGTTTAAATATAGAAATATATCTGGGGATGCACCGACTGTCGGTAATTGTAAAAGTTAACACTATTACAAGTTTTCGCCGAAATAAAACGTAAACGATTCCATTACAAATTTAAATAATTGACTGTTTACATTTTAAAGTTTGTTTATTTTATTTTAGCTACGAAAAAGCATATAATTCTTGTGTGCAATAGTAAGCCTTATGGCTTACCAGTGACTGAGTCTGTGGGTGCTGATGGTTCTTTTAGAGGATTAGTGGCTGAACAATTAGCCGCTCACATGAATGATATTAATGTGCATTTGTCTATACTTTCGCCTAGAAAGATTCCAGGTGATTTTCATTTATATTTCTATTTTGAAATCATAAAAATATGAGATAATCTATGTAACATTATAACTTTATTTTCTATCTAGCTTTAATTACTTTATTTGATCGTGCTGGTGGTGAATCATTAAGTCAAAAAACATATGCAAAAGACGTTCGTCACTTGGTTCTACTTAGTGGATACCATTTACAGGTTCGTTTTTTAAATGCATGTCTTGAGTAAGTAATAGTAACAGATCTAGCATCTAGATAAAGGTGCTAATATCTATCTTGCAATAAATGTGATTTATATCTTTGTTTAGCTTTGTGTTAATTTGCAGAATGTTAGCAATTCTGTTTACAAAAATTCTATGCGAGATGGCTAAATGTTTGTGTTTTGTCCTGAATTAAACAGGAGAGAGCTCTGACACCAACGAAAATAGGTGACACAGGGGCGAATGTACTACAAGCGACGCAAGTAGTTCCTCAATTACCAAGCAACCCTGCTCCCCCCTCCCAAACCTCTCAGGCCTCTCAACAGCCAACACAAACGACACCAATTCAAGTTCAAGTACAAGTTTCCCTCCCCCAACCGTTGCCAGTGCAAAATCCGAGTCAGCCATCAACTCCCTCCTCCCAGCCATCTCCTCTGCAGCAGTCCTTGCAAAATGGGAGCATGGGTCAAGGAAATCAAGGTCAAATGAATCAACCGATGGGTATGAACAATTCGGGTAATATGTCAGTGAGTCAGCAACAGCAGCATCTGATGATGATCCAACAGCGTCTACGTCCTCCGTTGATGAGACAACTGACACCTCAACAAATGATGAACCAGCAGCAACAACAAGTGTCACCGATGACGCCTCCCCAGCAACTCCTTTCACAGCAACCAATGATGAACAACCAGCAAATAAATCCTCAACAGACAATGAATAATCAGCAACAAATGATGACGCCGTCTCAGCAGCAAATGACTCCTCAACAATCCATGAACCCACAACAGCCGATGAACCAACAGCAGCAACAAATTATGACCCCGCAGCAGCAAATGAATTCTCAACAGCAGCAGATGAATGCTCAACAACAACAAATGATGAATTCTAGCCAGCAACAGATCAATTCGCAGCAACAGCAACAGATAAGCGCTCAGCAGCAGCAACAACAACAGCAACCAATAATGAACCCCAACCAGCAGCAGCAGCAAATGACGAATCAACAGCAACACAATATGGCTACATCACAACAACAACAACAACATGCCATGACCACATCACAACAACAACCCGTTAACACCCAGCAGCAGCAACTCCAGCAACAACTTCAGCAACAAGGAAATCCACAGCAGTCCCAGACTATTCCTTCTCAGCCTCAATCCCAGCATTTATTGTCTCAGCAAATTAGCCAACAACAACCACAGCAGATGATGCCTCAGCAGCAGCAGGCAATGACCCCACAGCAACAAATGAATCAGCAGCAACTGCCTGGCCCGCATGGAATGAATCCAAATCAAATTATGAACACTTCCCAGCAGTTGCAGCAACATTTGGTCCAACAACAAAATTCTCAGCAGATGATGAATGCACAAATGAATCCCCAGCAGTTAAGTCATCAGCAGCAGTTGACACTTCAGCAGCAACAGCAACAACAGCATGTTTTGCAGCAACAGCAACAACAAAATCAACAGACCCGGTGGGCCAATCCCAACATGCAAAAGCAAATGCAAATGCAACAGGCCCAACAGCAGCAACAGCAACAGCAGATAAATATTGTAATATTTACTAATATATTATATTCTATGTTGACATGATAAATGTTAACACATTGGGAGATTCATGATGGATAATCTACTATTGTTCTTTCCAAATCAGCAAAATCAAGCTCAGCCCCAACAGAACAATCCGTCGCAAATGCCACAGACTCCACTCCAACAGCAACTTCAGCAACAACAGCAGCCCATTAATTCGCCATTGATCGAGCAATTAAAAATTCCTCCCATTAGCCAAGGTCAACCGCCTCATGGACGACAACCCCCACCAGGAGGACCTCAAGGACCAATTCAAGCTCAACAACCTCTAGGAGCTTTGAATCCAGCCGTTAACAACCAAAGAGAGCGTCATATCATTTGGACTGGCCTTCTTGAATGGCATGAGAAACAAAAAGGTAAACAATAAAGATACTATTCTTTGAAGTCGAACTTTCCTCACAGATGAGAATTTTTTGTTAATTTTTGTGTTTTTTTAAAAGGACCCCCCGAAGGCCAAAAAATACCAAGACAGGTCCCATGCCAGGTTTCTGCTAATGTGGTCAGTGCGGAACCAGAAGTTAAAGGAGATGGCTGGCCTCCAAAACTTATAATGCAGTTAATCCCAAAAGCCATTGTTGGAAGTTTAGGCGGTGGATACTTTAGAGATGTTAAGACTGTGCTCTTCATGCTACAAAATTGTGATGCCCTATCCTCCCTGACTCGTGTCATGGATTCTGGATTTGTAAGTTATTCAATTTCTCACACTATTTCAATTCAATTTTTAATATACAATGCCAATTAAGTTAAATCCTATTAAATTAAATTCAAGTAAATCCAATTAAATCAAATCCAATTAAATATACTATTATTATTTCCCTGATCAAAAAAATAAGGTATAACATACATTGCTTTTTGGATTTTAGGCTGGATGTGTCCATTTCACGGGCACTGGGATGCAGCAGTCCTCCTGCAGTATAAAAGTTCTGATACTACTTTACAGTAAAGAACGGCATGCCTATTTGGGATTTATTCCTAATGATCAAGCTGGATTTGTTGATCGGATACGAAAAGTCATTCAGCAACAAAAGACTCAGCAGGCCGTGATGCGTCAGGGACAGGGATTTCCACCGGGTCAAGGAATGCCCCAGCAAGGTATGGGTCAGCAACCTCAAATGTCTCAAATGCCACAAGGGATTGCCCAACCGGGAATGCCTCAACAAGGGATGCCACAACCGATGCAGTCCCTTGCCCAACAACTTGGACAGAATCAACCCTTGGTTCCCTCAACTGCAGTCTTGGCTCAACAATTGGGCCAGGCTCAGCAACAACAGCAACAATTAAATCAACAACAACAGCAAGCCCCTAATCTACAGGGAGGAGCTGGCCAACAAGGAGCTAATTCCGGCCAATCCCAAGCAGAACTCATACAATTAGAACTTGAGCGACAGCAGAATCTTTTGAAAATTCAGCAGTTGCAACAGACGTTAGAAGCGGCCCAGCAAAAAGAATTGCAATTCCAGCAATTACATAGTCATCCACCTGGTGGCCCCGGTAATCAAAGTCCGGGTCCCGGTCAATTACAACAAGTTCAACAACAGCAACAACAACAACAGCTCCAGCAGCAACAGTTACAACAGCTTCAGCAACAGCAGCAACAGCAGCAAGTGCGAGGCCAAATGATTAATCAACAGAATTTGAACCAAATGAGGATGTTACGGCCTTCTTCGGTCGCTCAGGCCAATCCTGGATTAAAGCATTTATTACAGCAGCAACAAGCTCCCGCCCAGTACCGCATGCAAATGCAAAACTTACAACAGCAGCAGAGAATGCCCCAAGGACCAGGCCCTGGTGGACCTATGAATCAACAACAACAACAACTACCGCAGTTTGTTGAGGATGTTGCCATTCTTGATCTTCTGAAGTGATTTTTTATCCATTTTAATTACGGCATTGTTAATGGCATTTTTAGAATAGATCGTTACCTACTAGTTAAGTTATTATCGTGAGTCTTTACTTACGTTAAATTAATTGTAACCTTTTTTTGGTTAAAACCTCACGCTTTCTTTACTCTTCTCTTTAATCAAAGCATTAATAATTGTGGTACAGGTAATAATACTCAGAGTGAGCATAATATAAACTCCAAGTCTAATTTATTTTCTTCACTAATATAATCGCTTCTTAAGAAGTTCTACCAAATGGAAGTAATAGAGGTTATTATTTATTATTGTGGGTAACCGTTGGTTGTTTTATCGGTTAAAAGTAATAGTAAAAATTAATAAAATTCCTGTCATAATAATTTAAAAGTACCTGCATGAAAAGGGAAACATAATATATTACATCACTGTCTGTGGAGTAAGTACCATCATAAACGATGATGTAAAATAAATACTAACTATATGGTTAAAAACGTGATCATGTTTATAAAATTATTTCATTGAAAACAATTATAGTAAATCAAGGCTGACCATACGTCCCGGTTTCCACGTCCCGAAAATGTTTCGGATTTTAGAAAATTGTTAAATACATACAATAGAAAAAATCACTTGTTTTTTACAAATCTTGAAAAACTTTGTCGTTGGCGCAATTGTGGTAGGGTGTCGGAATACATTTCATCATGGAATTTTTAGAAGATTGCTGCATGGGTAGTAGAGTCTGTAGTACTGTGGCTCAGTGATCGTATGACAATAAAAATATTATTATCATTTCATGGGTTGCTTCTAGATCCCTTTCTCTTTACATGCATTTCACTGTCAAATCAACCAAAGTTCTGTTGGTGTGCTTAGGCAGAGGTAAAGTGAGAATTTGGATTGTTAAGATATTATAGTAAAACCGAACTATAACTTCCTAATGGACTTTACTTAATGCCCGTACCTCACGTACGTAACCTATTCTTATCGCACGTATTCATGACGCATGAATAATGCAATTTGAATCCATCAATCGCATTTAGCCATGAAGCCAGCAAGCAAGGGTAGCATAAGTTTTACAATTTTTTCATGCACCCTATGTATGCATTTATGCTCAGTTAAAAACTGTGTCTCTTAGAGACAAGCGTAATTCTATAAATACAAGAATCACAAAAACCAATATTTTCTAAACAAGAGATTAAAGAAGAAGCTCATTTTGCATTTTATTACGCGTTATTAATTACCATCCATTTTACTATTTATTTTATGTGCAGGCTTACAGATTACAGACTGATCGTCTGTTACATAAGTTTTTTGAGATAACTTTTCCCAACAGTTCTCTATGTGTTATAACTATTAATGTTGACGCGGATGTTCCTACAGTGTGTTTCTGCAGCACACTCAGCGTATGTTCTATTGTTGGTAGCCCAACAGTAAAATAGACTAGCTAGCTAATCTACATTTGGTTCCGAGAACACATGTACCAAGTGTGAAAGATTTATGTCATCCGATCCTTTTATTTTGATAGTGGGAAAATCTGGTACACAGATAGATACACAAACGGTCACCACAAACACATAAAAGATAGCTAAAAGTGGGATGCAAAAACCTTGGGAGCAAAGGAGCATGCTCCCGGTAGGCACCTTAACATTGAAACTGTCTAGAATGCAAAAATCCTGGGAGCAAAGGAGCGGCGCTCCCAGTTCGCTCCAATGAAATCGCGGAGTTTAGTACAGACAATAGTATATCCAGATA
>JABASI010003781.1:0-15563 GCA_019776505.1 Tomocerus nigrus
GTAAGGGGCGCTGTTATTGGTTCACTGCTTTTGTTACCATTAAGTAAAGGGGGATTCCTCTTCTCTAAGCGAGCGACGCGAGCGATAGCATTGTTCTCTGCCTAAGACCATGCGCAAGGACCAAGACCATAATAATATGAAATATATATAAGTTCAATACTTTGCTCCCAAATAGAATTTTGCTAATTTTGAGAAGAATATTTTCAATTTTTTCCAACTTATTTTAATTTTTTTAGGTTTAGCATTTTCATCTGGACAGCAATGGATGGAGCAGAGGGGCTTTATATTAAAAACGTTGGGAAGTTTTGGGCTCGGTCGCCAATCTAAAATGGAGAGTCTCATTCACCAAGAAATACAGGAACTGATGAAAACATTAGAAATGGAATTAGGGAGCTCCGTGAATACAGACAAAATATTTTATGTGTCCGTTCTGAATTCTCTATGGACAATTGTCACGAGCGAAAGATTGGATACAAGTGATGCCAAGATAAGGGAAGTAATTGATCATTTAGCAAGGTGAAAAGAAAATGACATTTTGACCTTTTTTGAAATGATTAGAACTTATCTAGCCATCCTAACTTTTATCATACTTTTGTTCAGTTACATGAGATCCCCCAGAGCATTCGGAACTTTAATATTTTTCCCCTGGTTTGCTACTATGATGCCAAAGCTCTCAGGGCACAATGAAGTTGTAGATCATGTCGTGGCAGTCCTCCGTTTCATTCAAACATTTATAAATTCTCATAAAGAAACTTATGAAGAAGGGACGAAAAGAGACCTTGTCGATTGTTATTTGCACGAGATTAAAATGACAACGGATCCGAAATCCAGTTTTTATAAATCTGTTGGAGGTATCAATAAATCATTTTTCTGCATTGCTTGCTTTTGTTATTGATAAAATTGTTGATTGATAATTTCAAATGAAAAATTATGTACTTTCAGAAAGTAACATGCTTCATGGACTGCACGATTTATTTATTGGTGGAACAGAAACAACGTCGACAAGTTCAGCATGGACATTTTTCTTATTGGCACATTTTCCTGAAAAACAAGAGAAATTGTTTCAAACCATAAATGGTGTCGTAGGAAAAGACAGGTTGCCATCCTTTGTTGACAGAAAAAGGTATTTCATATGAATTTAGGATAAAAATAGACTAATCTAAAGTAATAGCAAAAAACTTTTATTTTTTTGCAAAAGTGAAAGTTATTTTTGATCAAGTCCTTGTTTACATTTAGTTTGCCATTTGCTGAAGCTGTTGTAATGGAAGTGTTGCGTTTTACATCCGTTTTGGCCCTGGGGTTAATGAGAGAGGCGACAGAAGACTTTGAATTCCACGGATATTTTATTCCAAAAGGAACTTTAGTTACTGGCAACCAATTCTACGCTCATCATGACTCGGGAATTTGGGGGGATGCAGATAATTTTCGTCCTGAACGATTTCTGATGGAGGACGGATCGGTGAATATTCGACACGAAGCTTTCATTCCGTTCGGGGCAGGAAAAAGAATTTGCCCGGGAGAGAATTTGGCCCGGGATCAGTTATTTTTATTCACAACAAGTTTGATTCAGCGATTCAAATTTGACTTTGATCTGAATCATCCGATACCCCCTTTGAAAAGTAAATTAGGGACAGCTTTCTTGATGCCCACAGAACACAAATTAGTTTTGACAAGAAGACTGTGACATTGACAGGCCATACACTCTTAATGATGCTTTACACTATACTTCATTACTTCATAGAGGGACAAATGCTGCATCTGTATCTCTGTTGAATTGTTGGGTAAAATTACCAGGGAACATGGCTATACTGTGTAAACACAATTCAAATCTAAAAGTGTTAGGAATGTAAATCTTGATTACGAAGACAATAAAATGCCAATTGATTTTAAAATGTACGTAGAGGATTTTGTTTAAAAACGGCAGCATAATAATATGAAGAGAATACCAAAGATAATTGTGTACTATTAAAAAATAAAAATAAAAAAACCTGCCGCCCCGCCGACATCCCCGAGGAAGAGTCAACCGAACACCGGGTCTGGGGCAAAGCAAAATAAATGCAGCAGTTGTTATATTTTATTGGTGAAATATTCTAAATTACAGGCACATTATGCTATTTTATTGCAAAATAAAAGTATTCTATATTTGTAAAAGTAAAGCTCAGAATTTAATAGTGTCGTCCATTTCCCTTGGAATACTTTCCACTTGTTCTGGAAGTTTCGTCGATGAATCCAAATGTTTTGTCATAGATTGAAGTGTCTGCAGCGAAAACAGGGTTAGGGAGTCCTAAGCAATCCTTATAGTCGATTTTTACTGTTGTTGACGTAGCTGTCTCACCGGTGCTCACTTTATTTGTTCCACCACCAGTTGAAGACCTACAATTAACTTTTCCGATTCGATCGCCTGAGAGGAGTCGTAGAGCCATTGTTTTGATTTTCAACTTATGCCAGCGACGAGGGTACAGTTCGTCAATTGTACTGATAATTGTGTCGTGATCTGGAGCATAAAACAACTTTCAATAGACAAGTATTTGTTGTAGGTATTGTTTATTTATTATTAGTTTGGTAGAGAGCTGTTAATACTTGGATTGGATCTTCCGATCACTACAGCGTGATCGATGACTTCATCTATGCTGGAATTGGATCCCACGGCAGAAAGAGCTGCGCTAATTCCTACTCCTTTGCGACGAACCAAATGCTCCACAAAATCAGCCCCAAGTAATTCCTCGTGAGGTTCCATTCGTATCGGAATTATTTTGTTAATCGTCTACACAAAATTTGAGCGTCATAAAATGAGAATTACTACTGTACTGTACTTAAACGAATTCATCAAGCTGACTCCAAATGGGCATTGTGAAACTGTGAGAGTACTCAAACCAATAACCAATGTATTACCTACTATTACAATAATAATTTAATATATAAAATATAGCAGAGCAGAACCTACCAGAGTTACCAGACGACAGACCACAATTTTTCACCAAACGCTACTAAAACTTATTATTTTATATTAATCAGGGCACCCGAAGGCCAAAAGTAACTGCTAGCAAGAGTCAAAAGGCAGTTGCTGACGGCTTTAAAGATTTACCCTCAACTTTGAACTGCCTTCCGAGTCGAGACATTACCTTTGGCCTTCAGGTGCCTGAGTTGCCCCCAGATAATATAAATTCCGATTTTTGAAGGAAGTTTCGTAGCGTTGCGTTCGGTGGAAAATTGGGCTGTGAAAGGTTTTTGATAGTGTTGTGGTTTGAGTAACCTACTCAATGTCCATTGAGAGACACCGTCAGGCGTCCATTAAAAGAAAGATTGGAATTATGAAATTATACCTACCCACAGCAGAACAAAAGTGATGCAAATAGACCAAATGGTTATGCAAACACAGGCCAATGCTTGAACTCCCAACAAATAGAATCCGCCCCCTTTTAAACAGAAAAACACTTCATTATAAGACCAAGACCTACTTTAAACATGGACGTGTGATATTTATTTGAGTAGCGAAAACCTCTGAGAAATCCAGACTGTCCTTTTGAAAATCCTGCTCCTTTGTCGTCTTCGCCAAAAATTCCTACAGCCAGCAAGCCCCAAATGCCACCAAAAGCTGAAATCGTTATAGATGTAAATTAGCCATACATTAATGTATGATATGTAAATATACATAATATACATGTTCATAAGTAGATTAAAAATTATCTTAAATGAAGCAGAGGCTAATATTTTAAAATACCATGGACGGGTGTGGCTCCAACAGGGTCATCCACCTGTCACATAGTTAATTTAATATAATATGTTTATACTCATTTTTAACCTATAATCAAACACGTCGTTATAATATTTAATATAAACTACAGATTGTTGCTTGATTTCTAATTTCATCATTTTTAATCTATCAATCAGTGCACTAATACTCGGGTTGCATCAGTAAAGCCGGAAGTGGCTATGATGAGGGCCCCTCCAATAATTCCGACGACGAAGGCGTCAAACGTGTGGTAGAGGGCGCAGCCGGCAGTGATTGAAACAAGGGCTCCCAGAACCGGGTTCACTATGTCCATCACCGAGAAAATTCTTCCTGGCTTCATAATTGCATAAACTGAGCCCACAATCCCACCTCCTATGGAAGCTATTAGTGTTGAAACTGCAGCTCTCCCGGCAAACCGCCATTTATCTCCACTCACTCCAAACGTGCTGAAAAACATTTTCAGAGAAAATGATTATTCGCATATATCGGCTAGCTGCATGCCTCTGCTTAAGATATCTTTTTCGGGTCACATAATACAAAAAATCCATAGGACTTATCGTTGATTTCTTCACTTCCCACTTTCCCATGCACGCATTTTGATACTTTTATCATAGGAAAGTTGGAGGTTTGGTACTTTTTCGAATTCCTTTCAAAAATCTGAAAACACAGTCAACTTTTGTAATAATTCAAACCTTCCGCTATTGAAAGCGAGCCATCCAAACCAGAGGATGTAGAGACCCACGATGCAGCTGACCGGATTGCCGAGAGGAAGAGGATCCGTTCCCTTATCGTAGCGACCTAATCTTGGCCCCAACATCCAGGCTGCTATGTAACCTGAATGAAGATATACTTAAATTAGGTTTACTGTTGAGCCCTGACAAATATCTGCAGGAGATCGTACGTAATTGCATGGTGATTACCTGAGACACCTCCAAGTAAATGTACGGCGCCTGAGCCTGCAATGTCAATGACGCCTAAATTGGCTAGAAAGCCTGAAGGACCCCAAATCCAACGTGCAGGAACGCAGTAAACAACCGTGTTCAACATTGAAAAGATGCAGTACGATTTAAAGTTGCATCTACAAAACAAGCCCCATGAAAATATAGCGGACAATCGTCATGATTTCGAATGAAGTTTAATAATTATGTAACCTTTCGGCCATGGTTCCAGAAACAATTGTGGTGGCTGTAGTGGCGAAAGAGAGTTGGAACATGAATGCAGCAAAGACAGGGCCCATGATTTCATAATCCGCATCGACAGCATATTCTCCAACGCCAAAATACGGACTAGATCCTTTGTCGGTCCCAAAACTCATGCTGAATCCAAATATCCAATAAGTCAGTCCTCCGAAAACGACATCCACCACATTCTTCATCATTATATTGGATTCGTTCTTTATGGAAACGCAACCGGATTCCAGCATCCCAAATCCTGCGCATGTCCAAATCAGTAACAATGCCATAAAAGTCAAAAGTTCATACACAATACAAAAATTCAAGGCGGTTTACAAAAATCAAAATTGGTAGAGGTATATATACAGTAGGTATAGCTATTCAGTCATCTTGTATTCACCATACAAAATGCCATTTTTCCATTTCGTCTTTTCATGCCCAATCAATAGTATAATTAATAGTAGTAAGTGAAAGTGGAGTGAAAGTTCAATGTGCTGGGAAAGCGTTAAAATAGACTTTAAATGTTATTTATGATTTCGAAACAATAAAGGAGACTGTCTCGCGATTTAATGGAAAGTTTTTCTTTCTGAATTTCTGAGTTCATAAAATTCAAATGAAGCACACTATCAGAAATCTTTGGCCTGCGCGCCTGCGCCTGGCATCATTAGATACCTACCGAATAATTTGCAAACATTTTGTATATTTCAGATTTTCGACTCGTTTAGAGATGCGATTTGGAAAAGGGTCACCTTTAATCGTTTCAATGCAATGCCGAATTTGGCAGACTGAAGAAAACCTCCTTATTAATATCTATATAGTGAAAATAATGTAGAATCACACCCTTACGGCCTTGTGTTGCTGAAGTTATATCGTTATTTTCAATTTAAATTATATTACAAACACTGAAATTGCAGAAACAGAATTAAGGGAAGATGAGGATAATGAGACTGTAACCGAATAGTAATGCCTAAAAAAGTAATTACCGGTTTGCATTGTGAAAATGATAAAAGAGGCAGTGAGAATCCAAGTGGCGTCGTCCCAAGTTAAATCGAAAACGAAAGGAGTTTCTCCTACTTCCGTTTCTGGTGTTCCACCGACACCTTCATCCCTGTCTGCATTTGGATAAGACATTCTTCACTAAACTGTGACTGTTTGTCCGGTGCTCGTCATCAATCACTGTTTCCCTTTATGAGTCGAAAATAAAATTGCTGCGTTATTATTTATACGTATTCGTTATTGCTAAGAGGTATAGGTACTACTACTACACAAAACACAACACACATGTGTGTGACTAAAATAATGAAAAAAGTCAGAAGATACGTGATAATTGTATTAACATCCGTCGAAGAAACCTTTGGGAAGAGCAGTCTTAAGATTAACTTGCCTATAGTAGACGATAGGGTGTTCAGTGTGGTAAGCGTTTATAATTCGTATCGTAAAAGTAAGAGTTCTTCCAAATTAAAATTCATCTGAAAAGTTCGTTCGTACTTATGACTTACAATAATACATTCTATTTTAATCTCTTTTAATTGTGTATCCATGAATGAGGCATTACTTGCCGATTCTAACGAACATGTCACTATACGTAGAGCTTATACCTTACCTATGCCTAAAGTTTTATTATCTCAGTTGGATTTTGGACATTTTAGCAATTAGGATTTGTCAGGTCAGTTGGTCATGTCCGTTCCATGTCCAGTTCTATCTTTTGTAATTATAATAATTAATAAGGTCATCTTCGTCACTACTCCTCATGTTATTGATGTTATCCTACATAATTAATGGATTGTTCAGGGTTAGGAAGTGCGTCCAAGTAAATGACTGACGCTGGCATTCTTTCTTGTGTATGGCATTAGTATGCAGAGAACTGCACCAGAGCCAGAGTCTATTGACCTCTACATCGTCAACCGCCGAAAAACCGAATTTAGCGTGAAGGTGGGGAAAGAAATCGACGTAAACATCGTTGTCACTAGTCACTACTATTTACAATAATTAAGGTGGGCATTGTGAGATTACTCAAACCAAATTAACGGCAAAAACGTGTAATTGTGTGAAACTGGAAATCCGTCTCATGCAATATTGAATCTGTATGGTGTCTGAAAGTAAACCATTTACAATTACAATTACCTAAATACAATTAAAACCAGAAACCTGTCGCCGACCTCAATTTTTCACCGAACGCTATTAAAACGTTCTTGGAAAATCAGATTTTATAAGGGCACCTGAAGATCAAGAGTAGGTACTTGTTTTTAGTCGGGCGGAAGGCAGTTGCCTAAGACTTTAAAGATTTCCCTTTAATTTTGAGTATTAGTATTGTTTCTGAAAGTGTGTCCATCGTTTGCATAATCAATTAAACTGTTGTAATATAAACAAATATAAAACAGAGTAACTCGGTAACTTAAACGGGGGATGAGACTGCATGAGAGTGTGACGCAGTCGCTGAGGCAGCTGTCGGGTGCCTTATAGTGTGTTACTGTCGGAGTGTAGAATAGCTAAAGCTACTCTGAATAAACCGTTTTAACCAAAGTAAATGTAAAAAAGACCCGGAATGACCCCTCTATGAACAATTTGAAAGAAGAAAACATAAACTTGACATTCCTAGAGACCCTATATAGTAATGTTTTAAAAAAGATTGAACGTCCTAGCTTATTCCGTTCTTGAGGTCCACATTGCCCTTTCTGTCAGACGGACAGACGTAGAGACAGACTGATGAATCATTCGCATAGAGCACTTAATAACTTAATAACCATTCTAAGCAATGTGGCAGCTACTACCGTCAAAAATTATTTAGGTTGCATTAGGAAATATAGGATTAAAGGCTACTAGGACCAATTGACCCATAATCACTGTATTACCTGTAAACACAGCTATTTAATGGTGATAGCGGTAGCCAATTATAATTAAATTGGAACAATGAACAGTATTCGAGCGAGACGAATAGTGGAAAAATGGCATATTATCACATATTGTAGGAATGTTTTTGTCCTTCTACTCTACACGCGCTCAAATAAAAGCATTTATTTGTATTTGTAGTATTCGGACTTTCAGACAGTTCTGATAATTGCTCCGATGATAAGGTGGTGACACAATGGCAGTTCGTGAGTTCCTGATTGACAGTCTCCCAATATACTATTTATTAATATATTAGCTAGGTAGCTACCTATACAGCTAAGAATAAAGAAAAATATGCGTAACATCCAGAGCAGTATATGATAAGTCTAAGAAAAAGAAATAGTCTGACTGAATATGGATAGCTAAGCTACATAAAAAATATTCATGAAAATGACGAGTGAACTGATTATTGCGGCGGTAACAATCAGCAAATTGTAAACAGAAAGTTTGCATGCTGTAACAGTTTAGGATTTGTACATTAGGTAAAATCCTTGTTTTGTCGACTTGGTGTAAATGAGGAAAAGTGGGCCAGCCAACAGACAGACTCTCAGACTATACTTCATTCATAAAGCTGCTCGAAATAAAGAATGAACTAAATGACGACGACAAGCAAGACGAAGAAAGAGTTCTTAGACACCAATGCAGCACACAACTTCGTTGTGCTGGGTTTTATTGTTGTGTCTTCAGTTCAGATGATTTGACTTGTGCTAAGAAACCGGTTTGCACGATGCTGCTGAAATTGGGCGAAACTCAGACTCGTCAATTGCTAAGACCTATCAAGACTATCAACTCGTACGACAGAAAGTAGGAAGGAAGGAGGAAGGAGCACGCGAGCATGCATAAAATATATGCATTAGGTATGTCCAATGATCCAATGCTTGTTTGGTGTCCCATTTCTTGCAAAGGTGTACTCTGCACTCTTATCTGTCCATTTGTCCTGCACCTTCGTGGGAGAGTAGGAATTGTGCTTGATTAGATCGTAATTGTAACATTTATAATTGCAACGCAATAGAGGTCGGCAAACATCACTGCCTCCCAATACATATGATCATTGATTGAATTTTCAAACCACCAGTTTGCAGTTCACCAGGATCTGGGACACTATTAAGCACCAGCACGTGCTTGATACTTTTGAGCACTCTTGGAAGCAGTCCTCAATAGGATCCGGATATTTTCGGTAACCCCTCTAGCACGCGCTCAATAGTGTCCGAATTTTCCGGATGCTATTGAGCACCCAAAAATAGTTTTTCGAAAATGCTGGGAGGCTGACTTGAAGGTAGCCGACAATGAGATCATATCACTTGCAAATCTCTAAACTATGACGAATTCCATCCATTTCCAATTTCTTTAATTTCTTTAATACATCGGTACTACTATAGATCTCATTTTAGATTTATGCGTTTCGAGTTAATTTTTCTTTCTTCTTATTACAATTTGACTATGAAATCAACCAGTACAGCATCCACGAATTACGTCTAGTACATGCTTTAATCATACTATTACATAATCAGTCACGTCAGGTATAGTAGGAAAAAAATTAAGGAACAGAGGAACAGACCAAAGAGGAAAAGTATGATGAAGTGAGCCAGGCCGGTTTCGTAGCTAATGCACATAGGTAACAAATAATAACAATAATATGTGATACCTTTACGGCCTTTACCGTATCGTATACGTGCTTCATGTGATAGGCTTTTTTAAACTGCAATAATATGCTGAATGTGCATATAACTTGCCGAATGAATGGGATGTCAGCTACCTACCTCCATCGTCCACCCCTTCATGTGCATATCGAAATACGTAACAGACAACAGACGTGTAACTGCAAGATTTTTGCAACAACGTGCAAAACAATAAATGCATGCCTATATTATAGCATAAGCATACAGCATCATACCTATAGAGTATAGAGGGTGGATTGGATATAGAAGAGCAAAACCTGAATGAATCCTAATAAATATCCTTACAATACAATACACGTCTCATGTCACTGAATGGAAACTAACCCAAAAGTGATGTTACTATGAGATGAAAATGTAAGATGTAACGATGTAAGTGTAAGAGAGACAGGTGTTGAAAAAGATGTAGAATTGAGCTGATCGGATGGTCACATAATGAGAATGGCGAGGGAGGGCAGGGGTGAGGTGAGTTGATGTTTCTGATTTTCGTCAAAAATGAACTTCCTTGTTCATTCGGCAGTTGCCAGTTGTGATGAACAGAGGATCCTGACTGTGAAGTCTGAAGGAATTCCAAGTCAAAATGCGCCGTCCAATAATTCCAATCTCCGTCTTATTTCTCTTGGTCCATTTGTCCGACCAACAGAGTTTGCTCAACAATTTCTACCACAGCATCAACTCCAACTATTTAGAAACCTATGGAACTGGCTCGGCTAAAAATCTTCCTCCGGATCTTTCCACGGTAATTTCATTGTCCTCGTTGTAGCATCATTTCATGTAATTATAAGAATTCAACTCCCTGCTGAAATTATGGTCTGTCTATGTATTCCTTGTTGCATGTAGACGGAGTTGATAACGAGAAGGGGTTACCCGGTAGAAACTCATGAGATTATCACGGGCGACAATTACATTTTAGCAGCCCACAGAATTCCATACGGGAAAAACTCCCCTGCCGGCTACAGCAAGTACCCCGTCCTCATTCTGCACGGTGGAGGCCAATCTTCCGCTGACTGGGTACTCAACTTTGAAGATGACAATTGCCTTCCTTTCCTCCTGGCCAATATCGGTGAGAAAAAATTATAATTTCTATACCCACTTTGTTCGCCATGCTTTTTTGATTGGTCCGAGTCGATGTGAGCTTGCTTATTCACACATTCTGTCCGTTCGTCTGTTGGGCCAATGATATTTTTTCAGCATGTAGAGACGTCCATGAAATGATGAATGGTCCATTAGCATATATATAGCGAGCGAGCGAGCATAGCCATAATAGAGGTATTCAGTTTCCTCTTATAATCAGCCAGAAAATAATCGACTCTCTGGAATAGACATAGAAATAGGAGGATATACTATATATAATAGTTACACTACATATACCTTATAGGTATATGGAAATAGATTGTAGATTGCTAGGCAAAAGTTCATTTTTAAATTTTGAATTACAATCGTCAATGTAAATAGCTCTAGACATGAAATGAGTACCTACCTCTAATGTCATTCCTTGTTGAAAACATACGAGAAGATGACTCTATCTTGCTATGAACAAATGGACAGTTTGCCAATAAAATCTGGATTTATTGATTACTCCACTACACTGTGACGAACTTTCTGTTTCAACTTGCCATTTCTTGTCTTTGTTATTTTTTAAACTGTTGTTAATTATTTGAACAAAGGGATCTATATGGTATAGTAGATATCTTAGGTCTTTTTTGTGGATTTTAGTGCGTCAGAATTTCAATATGACCTAATTCATATTCATAATCCCTATTTAGGCTACGATGTTTGGCTGGGAAACCTACGAGGCAACATGTACTCCAACCGTCATCTCAATTTGTCTCATGAACAAACATCGTTTTGGAATTTCAGGTAACCATACTTAAATAAAATTATTAAACTAATATATCCTAACTTACATAATAATAATTAGGATATCATACCTAGAATCACACGCACGCGTGACGAGTGTCAACGCTCGAGTACGTAACCTGTATCTGTATGTATAGGTAATATTTTATTATGACCTGTCTGTCAGGTAGGTCAAGTGTCTATAGAGGAAGATTTCTTGTCCTGGTTTTGTCTTACAAAATTCAGGCGTTGATTATAATTATAACACATGCCACTAGAAAACATGATTGATTGACACGTAAAAGTTGAAGGAAATGAAACGCTGATAGTGATAAGAGGAAGAGAAGATGAGACTGATGAGACTGATGAGATGACTGCTGCAATAGAAAAAATGTTTGCACTTTGCACGCCATCACATAATCCCATCGCATGCATGTCACAAAATAAAATCTATAATCCATAATCGTTGGATGTTAGATCCCAGAATCCCTACCCATTCTAATTAATGTACCTACCTATTTGAATTTGTCTTTTGTTCTCTCACTCTCAAGTCACGTTTAGTTTACGTGGTGCATCTTCTCATCTTGATCTGTACCATCCGATTATGGGAATATTTTTAAGAGAAATGAAATTATCAAGGAGTATACCTACCCCATTTTTGTTGTTTGCGTAATAAATTTGGGCATCTCATCCCTCACCGTTACACACTCACACGAGTCTAACGTTTCTAACAAAGTCACGTTTATTTTAATGATTTTTTTAAATGATTTTTTTAAAAATTTAATGAATATGATGATAACATTCAGTCTTGACGAATTGGCAAATTACGATATTCCGAATACCATTGATTACATCCTGGCGAAGACAGACAGAGCCAAACTACATCTCATTGGCTTCTCCCTGGGGAACACACAATTTATGATGGCATTGGCCAACAAGCCGGAATACAATCAAAAAATCGGCGTCCACATTTCCTACGCTCCGTCTGTTTTCTTTGGAACGTTTCCAGATCAAAGCCGTCTGAATGCATATCTTGCAAAACCATTGAGGGTATTTACCTAATAACTACTGAAGTTTTTCTTTTTTTTAAATTTTTTATATAACATTTAGAATGTTTAGTTAAGGGGACATTAATTAAATTTCTATTGATATTTCAGGTTCTTCAGAATCTTTCCGGTGGATTTCTGGTGCCGCCTCAAGGGATTACATTTTTCTTGACACAGATTCTTCCAACAATATGCAATCCAAAAGTAGATCTTTTAGGGATATGCAGACAAGTAATGTTTCTCATCATGGGATTTAGCAATGAGCAAATTAGCAGAGTAAGTGCAAGACCCTCACTGTCGTATTTAAATTATAGATGATTGCTTTGCACTCACACAAGTACCATTGATTTTCAATAATATCCTATAATAGAGGTATTCAGTTTCAGTTCAATCACAATAAGCGCTTATTCTGATCATTTCAAATAAGTAATCGGATCTCAGTGGAGACCTTCACAAATAATTAGAATAATTTAAAAAGTTTGCCGAACAGGCAACAATTGATTTTTAATGGATTATATTATAATCGTCGATGTAAATAATGATACAAATGAATAATTTTTGGCAGTTACAATCTTACCATTTGGAACGTACTAATTAATTTCAGGAGCAAACTCCAAGTCTTTTGGGACATTTGCTGACGCCGACGTCATTAAAAATGTTAATCCATTTGATGCAAATGACAAACAGCGATCGGTTTTGCCACTACGATCACCGAGCTTCTAAGAACATGGTAATTTATGGACAGCCTGCTCCACCAGATTACGATTTGAGTCAAGTAACGTCCCCAGCCGCCGTCTTCTTCGCTAAGGGCGACATATTTGCCAATGAAAAGGGAGCTGAGAGACTAGTGAGGGCCTTGCCCAATGTAGTTGACTATTATACGGTGCCAGATGAGAAATTCGCTCATATCGACTTTACTTACGGAAGCAGTGCCAATGATTTAGTTTACAATCGCACTATCCAAATACTTAACCACTTTTCTTACTACTAAAGAACTAAACATGTTCATTTTCCGAAAGAGTGTCTGCCATGTATAAATCGTTTTATTTAGCAAATCAAAAACATCCTAAACAATTTGTTAACAGTGCAGCCATGGGCAAACGTATAACAGGTGAATGAGGTGAATGTGCTGTTTATTATTGCGTTTCAAACTTCAGACATCACAAGACTGATTAATATTATTCAATTATATACTCCAACATCAAATAAAAGTACGAGAATTTGCATAGTGACCACTGCAAGACGCTTTTATGTATTAATTGAGCAGAGGCTGTGGTTTCTTTACAATTTCCCCACGAAGATGACAGGATGACCCAGATAGCCATTTATTACCCAAAACAATACTATAGTACAATTAAGTTAAAATAAATGTATGAAAAGTCATTTAAATAATAAGTTAACAATGTAAGATTTTTTAAACTTTTAAACAATAATTTACCGTATTATCCGAATTATCTGACCCGTGTGAATTATAATTTCACTCACAAGATTTATTCACTATTACATATAATTCATATAAAGAGTGGAAAACGGTTTTTTCCGAGTCTGCGGAAAAACAATAATTCACCCCGAGAGTGAGGAAGAAGGGTGAGCTAAGTCGGAGAATACGGTAACTGTCATTTTAGGTGTGGGTGGATTAATAAATATCATAATAATATACTAAATAACAAACAATCTATCTGATGCTGAATCATAATATAATCTAGTAATGAAGAGTCGTATACCCGAGATATTAAAGTTTTTACCTTTAAAAAATAGTGACACTTAGAATATGTGACAAACAAATGAATGAACTAATTTTGTAATTTCTAATCATCATCCCTCTGTCTCATATTGTCTCTGGCAAACTTTCTTTTCTTAAAAATGACGGGCTCGCTCTTGACGAAACTATTTGAAGTAGCAGCACTTTGGACTGGAGCAACTGTTTTTTCTGTAAAAGTTATTTTCCGTTTTTCAGTAACTTTAGGGGTAAACTGGGGTCTGTTAACTGGAAGTTCAAAATCCAAGTTTTTCTTAGGCTCTACTGTTTCCCAACCTCCAAAGTGACTGTAAGGTTTAGCAGGCTTCTTGGCATTTTCCAGAATAGCGTCGTCCTTTTTCTTCTCTTTTTCCGATCGATGCAAAATTTTCGGCTGATTGCCACTGGAAGACTGCTTATTGGCTTCCGTTTCATCCTCTCCATTTTCTTCGCGAACTTTGTCGTAGTAACTCTGCAATTTCATACTGACGTCTGGATTATCTTCCATGTCCTTTTTGCAGGCTGCTAAAGCTGCTTGCTCGATTCTCTTCAAATCATGTTCCAGCTTTCTGTCTTTTTTCTCATCAAATTTATTTTTCTTTTGGATGTCTTTTAGCCTTTTTTGAACATTTTCCTTGTGCCTTTTGCCGTTTTCATGAAAGTCGACGCTGCTTTTATTGTCAGTCAACCAACATTTACAAATATCACAATATTTCTTGTCTAGACTTTTCCAATAATCTGCCATTTTTATCGTGATCTACAAAACAAAAATTAATTTGAGAAATATGTGTTTGCTGGTCGCATAAAACTCCAATGCATCTTAACAAAAATACAACACCTAAACTCTTATGCATCAGATGCAAATATTATTATATCCATAAAAGTATGCCTTTGTTACTTCAAACGCAAATTATAGTTTAATGAATTACGTCCACAATCAATAAATTAAAAATATTTTCAAAAATAACATTGACATAGAATATTGACAATTGAATACCTTTTGAATAGGCCACAAGCTCACTATCCCAAAATTCCAATCACTAAGCACTGAATCCTGTGGACGTACCTTAAATTTATTTCTTGGCGTAGCAAAGTTGATCTACTTTTCGCCAAGCAAATCACACAATTAATTTTCTCAGCAGACTTTCCAGGTTTCCACTTGAACGATGATAATAAATTGGAATTCAAAATTAATACAAACAGGAACTTGTATCTCGCGCTTTGAGATCTTGTGTGGAATTGTCAGTCTTCCTCTTCGTCTTCAGCATACAAACAAGAAAGAAAACTCGAACGAAAGGTTCATTGTTCATTCATGACGTTCATTTCCTGATGCTATGCAATTCTCAGGTTCTACTCTTCTACTTCTACTCTAGGGGAGAGGCACCTCTGTTCGATCATTTTTTCCTTAGTGAATATTCATAATTTATTCAATGAAAATATAGTAATTTAATTGATGCCATTAGACTCAGA
>JABASI010003782.1:0-15562 GCA_019776505.1 Tomocerus nigrus
GAGATTTATTGCCGCCGCTCCGCGGCGGCAATAAATCTCGTGCAAGTGGCAAGGGCTATTTTCTCGTGCGAACTAGGTTACCAGGATAGGCCACAATGTAGAACCCTGTATCTATCTACTCTTCTTATTCATATCTCTCCACAAACAATAATCCCAATCCCTCAACACTTTCTTTCTTTCTTTTATTCTTCCTTGTAGATTACTTTATTAAGTACCGGGAAGGGAAGGTGCTTTATGCGAATGATTAATATGTCTGTCTGTATGTCTGTAAGATTCTGTCGTCCAAAAATTTCCGATACGTATACGATAGAACGTTCAATCTTTTTTTAAACACTACTAAGGTCCCTAGGAATGTCAAGTTTAGGTTTTTACTTTCAAATTGTTCATAAAATGACAAAAATTTGAGAGTGGGATGGAGTGCGAGAGTGGAGAGTATAGTGGGGACATGAAGCCGGCCAGACAGAAATAAATAGAAAATAGGTTCCTTACTCTGTTTCATGACAATAATTAGGGCAGGGCATTGAAGGTTCGAAATATTACGCGTGAAATGTAAATTGATTGCATTAAAACTTCATATATTACACACGCAAAATAGAATCACAAAAATGCGCATATTCAATGTGGAGATACTCTGGCCAATAAATAGGCAAAAAAGGGTCAAACTGGTTCACGATGGCGCAGTGGATGTTTTCTCCAGCTTTCTAGGCAATCAGGGGGTGTTACGAGTTCGGGTCTTCGCTGGCGGACAAAATACTTTTGGCTCGCTTTTGTGTATCACTGAGGTCAAAGGGAAAGTTACTGATTGAAATTTAGGTCACTAGGTCAAGGTCGTTGGGGTCATACCGGTACCTATGTACATTACATGCATGCAATACTATGATACTTGTATGGGTAGGTATTCATATGCTTTGGTTTGCAATGGTTTATTGGACGAATTTACATTACGAAATGCGAATCATACCCATACCACTATTAGCCATCTTCACTGGACATTATTGCACTTCTCCTAGAGAAGGTGTTCCTTAAAGAATAATTGTCTTTAGTTCCTTTTGTGAGGTTTTTTATTCCCCTGGCTTTCACCAACATCTAGCAAACACCTAAACGTCTTATTATATTGATGCTCCGCTCCTTAAATGCTATGCCTTATGCCTATGTATGTGCCCGAGATACGATAGAGCACCTGCACGTGCTCCAATGTAACTAGTTACCATAGAGCATCTCATTATTTTAAGTTAGGTTAGGTTTGGTTAGGTTAAAATAATGAGATGCTCTGTGGTAACGGGTTACATTGGAGCACGTGCAGGTGCTCTATCGTAACTTATTAGGCCCTATGTACCTATACAAACTGCAAATCAAGTTTAATCTTAATCGATATCGGCTGATTAGGGTGCTTACTAAAATATAACCGACATTTAATAGGGACGGACACTAGACAGTAGACACCTATGCAACTGTGCAGAGTGCAGTGCAACTTTTTTACAACTGCGTGTGCATTGTATTGGTGCATGTATTATCAACATACGATAATAATAAGCGAAGCCATACATAACTATAACTATATTTCACTAGTTGTACGGTAAAATAAATAATTTCTTTACAAATTCAGTTCAGTAACTAACTTGAGATAATGTTAAGCTGTCATCAGAGTTCAATGAAGTAAAGGCAACACAATTATTGTCACAATTACTAACGACTATATAACGACTAACGAAACTTTCCTGCATGCATAATAAAATGCCCCTAAAACCAGATTGACTACATTGTTTACTTACACACAAGTTGGATTTTAAAATCCTTTCAAGGAAATGGACAAACACGGAAAATAGCGATCAAAATCGAAGTTTGGGTACCTAACCAAAGTATTCCATGTTGCTGGTGCCAGTAGCTTAGCAAATTATATATTGGTACCTAGTTTTGTAGCATAAGCTATGTAAGGTACAACCAAAAATATCAACGTCAATTCATTCTTCTTATTTCCGTACGTTTCTTAATAGTGCAACGCATTAAGACATTTTCTGCAATTACATTTAACTTTTAATGCACATAAACCTTTTATGTGTACCTGCCGTCACGTTTACAGTCTACAAATATAATTAGATTTAAAACAGATGATAATGTCTTTTTGGGGACTTGAGAACAATGAACAGGAGTATACCTATCTAAAAACGTACCAAATCTGCAGTTGCACTGTGAATAAATGTTTTTGCATTTGCGATTAACGCAATTAGGTTTACCTATTAATTTGTGTTTATGGTTCCAGTAGGTGGTTGTGGTTTAAAGTTGTGAGCTGTAAGTGTAAACTGTGCAGAATGATTAAATAATAATATTATTATAGTTTGTTATTTTGGCCAATTTGTTATTATCGTTATGTGTATAAATGTATAGACGTCGCGAGTCTCAATCTCATAAACCATTCCAAACGGATATAATGCAGAGTAGCGTTTTTGATCCTATTTACGGCACTTAACAGGATATTCAGGGTTTTCCTGAATAATATTGTAATCCTTGGCCTTGTTCTTGCGAGTAATTCGCATTTGTTTGTATTAGTGTATCTTCGTGTATAGTTTAGTGTCATTTTAGCCAATCCTGGGTTTTCCAATAGTGGCAGGGAAAGATTGATAAGAATGACATGACATTGACAAAGATATTGGCTGTGTTCTCCTAAGTAGACAGACTGACAGCTAACAGGTCTACAAAATTGATGATCCGCCCTAAATTACGTAAATCTCAAATCTCAACAAGAATTCATATGCGGCTACACGAAAGCTCACGGTCACATGCTCTGTTCATCTTATCTACCTGTCTCTACTCTCAACTCTCTCTATACTTATAATAATATACGAAAAGTAACAAATATTAATCGCAAGGTTAATATTAACCTTTACGAGCCGGTTTGCCGGTTATGACCCTTAGAAATCTCCAGTTACCATAATATTTTAAATTTTTGAAACAATGTGAAGAGTAAAGTCACACAATTGATTCTAGCAAGCAAAAAGGGGTATAGTTAGTAAGGAACTCTTCAAGAGGAGTACAGGCATATCATTGTGAGTGGGAATTTTGGGATGATGGTGAGGTGACTTAATTGTGCGTTTGTCGTCGCCGTATTCTGTTAGTAGCAAGGAAGGCTGAGAATATAATATTGTAAAAGAATGTAGAAAAGAAACGATTGACTGACATGGAGCATGGAGTTGACGGGAGAATAGAATTGGAGTTGAGACGATGAGGCTGAGATGAGACGCTCGCTCATTCACATCTTTCTATCTGTTCTGGGAACTTAAAGTTAAAAGTGACCTTGAAGATTAAGACTCTATCCTTATCCTCCATGCACTCTTAGCTAATCTTCTGTTTGTCTTTGCTCTCTGACTGTGTCTGACTGACGTGACAATCCACATCATCCTCGTTTACACAGAATATTAAATATTCATTTATGAGGAAACTAACATATTTACAATTAACGATGAGGAATGGAATTTAATGCGCTCGTAAAAAATACACAAGCACAGGCAGCCGAAGCAGCACAGAACAGAAGCTACATTTACATTTAACTACACGAGAACATTTATTTATTTTATTGCCATTGTTGCATTATTTGCATTGCATTTTGCATTCGTGTGTATTCATTTCCATCAGAAACGTCAGAATCAGAACGTCTCCTATTTCCTATCAAGTTACCAATCAACAAAGAAGCTAGTAAAGCGTGTTGAACTTTTGTTGTTGTGCTTCTGGTAATTACTACACGCTCAGAGCCATTATAATAATTCTAATACTCCTCCAATGCAAAGTAGCCTCCCCAACAAACAAAGATTACGTATTTATACGAGGACTGCCTAGACGTGTTTACGTGTCAAATTAGTTGGTGTCGTTGAAACTTGAAAGTGATCAGAAAATCACAAAGAAGACGTGATCTGATCGCAGAGTAACTCAGAAGAGTAATAAGACAACAGTAAAGGAAAAGAGAGTGCAGAATCAATCAAGTGAATTCAGGTAGGGAAGAAAAACAAGTGCGTCTAACTGTGCATCAAGAGGACATTGTGCACATCCCTTTCGAAAATTATCATAGAACAGCTGGCTAGTGGCTTAAGGCGTCTGCCAAAGAGAAATCTCTCCACTCGATTAATAACAAACGTCTGTTTTCAATTTTCAGGTAGCCACCGTTAACAGCTGACAATTTAAAATCCCCGGCTTGTCATTTTCCACGCAATTTTATTTTCTACTGCTTTATAGTAATTATTTATTTATTTTTAAATATTTTGTGTAGCAATTAGCAAACAGTCCTTGAATTTTTAATTATTTTTTGGGGTAATTATTGTTTTCCATGTTCCAGGAAGTGTACAGTTGACAGTTTAGTTGGAAATGAGTAGTTTGTAAATTTGTGTGGAAAAGCGGGTCACGTCGCCGTCACGTGCGTGAGTATAGTGGGAGTCAGAAGTCAGAGTGCTGTTTCTGGAACTGGAAAGGGAGGGTGAAGGGAGGGAGGGAAAGAAAAGAGTATTATTATTGGATAGACAGATGATTATAGAAAATTGACAAAGTAAATTGGGAAAGAATTAAAATCTCAATCGATAAATTTTCACAGGGGACTTGGAGCGACCAAATTCAATTTTCCGGGTCGCTTGTTCTATCGATCTGGTGCTGGATGGTGTGGTCGTGTCTGCCTCCTGGACTGACTCAACTGGATTTTCTTTCGCTGGATTTCTTCTCCAGTCGGTGGAAGTAGTGGAGCGGTGGATGCCTCCTGCCTCTCCGTCATTCTCAACTGAACTGGAGTGAGAGTGCTGGAGGAGGACTGTGTACTGGAACTGGCTGGCCTGAGTTGATTTGGGAGCCGTGCCGTGCCGTCGTGTCGTGTCGTGTGGCTAGTCGACTCTGTCGTGACGGAAGAAACGGCGGAAGGACCAGACCCACCACCTCATTCAAATCAAAGCAAAGGAAATCTCTGTGGCTCGAAATCAGGAACTGGAACTCAACTCAGGTGAGTCCCTCCACAACATCAACTTCTCCTAGTTCTGCGAGCCAAAAAAGACTTTTCCCCACTCAACTCTACAACTAAATGGGGGATATTTACATAAATTGTCTCCACAGAACATCTGCAGTTGCAGTCTCACACGACCAACCACCACCAAACTCTCCTCCAGCAGCACCCACCGACAACAGCCACACAACAAATACAAATAATATTTCACCGCTAATACTACAGGGTGACCTGTTTAAACTTTTCCCGTCGAATCATTATTTATCCAACACATTTCTTGCTTTCTCTTTAAAACATAAAGAACATTGTTTCCCACATGAAAATCCAAAGTCTAATTTCAAGTTTTGCTATGCCCCCCCCCCCTGTGATAAGGCGGCGCCTTACTCTGGAAAACTGTTTATTTATCCCAACCACTTTGAAATTTGAAGTCACTTTTTTTGAAAGTAACCTAACATAGCCTGAAAACTATTTAGTTCGGAGCAAGACACCACCTTACCCCCGGAGGTCGTTTGGAACCATTTTATTTGATACTCGTTTAAATTGAAGTTTAAATTGTTAAGCCCCTTGTTTAAATTTGTAATTTTTTTACGCGTAAACGTCAATTGTTTTCTTTTTTAAATATAATGAAATTTTTCCCGCCTAAACACCCCATGAAATATCACACACCTTCAACTTTAACTGCGACAAAGTGCAATGAAGAATGTTAATTTAAAAAGGCGTGAGATGTTTTGTGGGGATGGCAGGAAAAATCTCATGTGTATGTTTGTTCATGGAAATGATGTAAAGGGTATAAAAATCACCCTGTATCCACCATGTACAAGAAAAATAAGAGAATAGAACAGCCGAGCCATTCATTGCCTCACTCACTCACTCACCTACTAAAAATCTAAAGAGTAAGTGAAGAAGTCTGGAAAAAGATTGTTCCTTGTGGTTAGAAGTGTTAGAAGGTGAAAAGCTATAAGGAAGACTGACTCACTAACTCACCTCAGAAGAGAACAAAACAGAGTTCATCAATTCCTTCATTAAAAATGTATGGCTGTTGAGAATTCTCAATAAACCCCGTTGTGTTGATTTACAGATTTGTGTCTGAGACGTTGTATTATCATCGCATCGCTCGTGAATGGTGTGAGGTAGAGGAAGAAGAAAGAGCCTGTCTGTCTGGTCTTTGTCCATCCTCCACTCCAACAAACTCCCGAAGTCTGCAAGAGCAAGTAGAGCAAAAGAAGAAAAGAGTGCAAATTACAATACTTGACTGGAATTAATTATGGCATCAGAAGCTGTAAGTGAAAGCCGCCGTCCACTCAAAACAGACTTTTATTTATTAAACGATTAATATTTTGTGGATCTCATATCTAAACTCTATCTCTATATATGTCTAATAACACTTTTATATAATATCTACGAACGAGTATAGTACCGTATAACTTGAATTAATTCCTCCCGAGGTGACCTATTGTATTTTCGGGCATCAAAAACGCTTACAAGTAATTTACAATTTACTCCCTTTATAGTTCACCCCTTGGGGTGGAGGTGCTCTATTAAATTTTTGTATTAACGCAATTGGTGAAACCACGGCAGTTAAATCTATGACAATAGGCCCCCGGGGGGAACCGGTGGGGAAATGCTCCAATTTAACAAAAATCTGTAGCCAAGTGCTTAAATGGGTTGCTAATTTTGCCATGTTAAAGTTGGGTACATACTATTGTTATATTTTGGAGTATTTTCCTGCCGTTCCCCCCTGGGGCCCTTAGCCATGTCATTCTATAATTTCTATATGTGTCGTGGGTGAGACAATAGTTCATCCTGGTGAACTAATTCGAGTTATACGGTATAGCTAATAGTATTATTGACTGACTCTCTCCCTCTTTCTCATGTCTATTTGGAATCTGTCTCTTTTCTCTCACTGCCTGCGTGTCCTCCTTTATTTATAGACTATCGCTTGCCATTTCCTCGTGTAAGAGGAGCCAATATTATTAAAGCTTCCTTGGTATTAAGTTTTGGCGTAATGATAAGGTGGAGAGAGTGTGGTCGGAAATGAAATGATGCTTGCATTGTGCTGACACAAATGAAATAATGAAATTGAAATTAATGGAGTGGAGGGAAATGATGTGAGTGAGTCGGAGTCGGAGATTTAGATGTTTGTTTGTTGTTGGTTGGGCGGGAAGGGTGTTGTTGGGTGCGGGTTCAGTTGCGCGTGCTGGGCGTGGGAATGACGTGCCGCCGATGAACAACAATCCAAATAGTTCCTCGACTTCGTGTCCCCCTCCGCCGCTGCAGCCGTTGATCTCAACGTCCGGGACACTGAACCACACCATCCGGCCCCCGCCCCTCCCCTCCTCCTCGCACTTCTTCCGCCCCATCACCAACTCGCGTCCGTACAACCGCAGCCTGAACCACCACCACCATGACGACTTCAACGACCTGACCTCCGACTCGGATGCCATTTCCTCCCCCACCTCTTCCATCATTGGCCCTCCACCTGTGACTCCTGGGGGTGTGGGGCGCCCCCCTTCGCCCCATCACCTCACTCCCCTCATACCCATCTTCAATGGCAATAGTCAACCCGGTCCAGGCGGTGGTGGTGGTGTCTCCGCAAACAACCCACCAGGTAACTACATTCATTCCATTTTTATATTCATTATCATGTAATAGACCATTTGCGCCGCCAAAATTTATAGAATTTATAAAGTTTACATTTATAAAATATTTAAAGTTCATAAAATTTATAAAATATTTTTTAATAGGGAGTTTGTGTCGCTAGAATTTATAGCATTTATAAAGTTTATATTTTCAGATTTTTATTTATAACATTTATAAATGCTATAAATGAATATTTCTAAAACTTTTTTAAATCCTATAAATTTTGGCAGCACAAACTCCTTAATAGATTTTGTGATGTGGTTTATTTACTGATTTACTTGTTTGTGGTTTGGAAGGATTCCATGGGATTTACAGCCCAACAGCTCAGTCGGGAAGTGGCCCTTTGCGTTTCGACGAGTCTTCATTCCTGGGAACCTCGGATGCCTGCTCATCTCCCGAAACCGGAAGTCTTCCGCGATCCAGTAAGTTGACCAAACGGAAAAGACCGCCGCGGCCTCCTCCGCGGCGTCTCAAGGATGACTACACTTTACCAGAGGAGGATGACCGCAATATCGACGACGAGGACGACGATCCTCACCTCAGACATCTCATTGCCAGGTTCTCAAAATATCAACTCCCCTCTTTCTTTTATTTAACTCAGTTCATCCGGTCGTTTTTAAACTTTTCTCTTTTTTCCCATCCCTGCAGCGGAAGATGTATCGAATATGGGTAAGACCTGAGAAATTATCAATTAAAACTTAAAATTAAATTACAAATTGGTTTCTAATTATTAATAAATGCGTAAATGTTTGTGTTGCAGGTCCTGGCCACCGGATTCACCGTCACCTGTTCCCGGGTAATTGATTTGTCACTTTCTCACAAGCACAGAAATGAAATGGTACACGAAGTGAAAGGAGTAAAATGTCTAATATTAAAATAGTGATTCTTACACTGGCAGCTATCAACAACAATTGGCGGTGATGACGATGAGTATGGGGAGCAGGATGGAAGAAATGCAAATGCAGGTCCAAGAAGAAAAGTCCCTGGACACGGCCATGGCCCTTTCCGAAATTCGAACGCAGCTCCAGGAGTTGACCAAATCCGTCGAGTCGTGTCAGAGTGAAGTTCGTGCTCAATCAATTAAATTAAATTAAACCGAATTTATTGAATGGCGGAAGAATAATATTCGTAAAATGTTTGGCGGCAGGTGACGGAGGTGAAGCGTGACATGATATCGATGAGGACGGAGCTGGATGTAGTCCAGCAGGTCAAGGACGAGATTGATGACATGAGAGACTGTGTTGAGAGAATCGACGACTTGACGAGAAAGCGCAAGTCTCGGTTGCTCGAACAGGTTCCTTTAACAATTCAACGCTTTCGCACAATTTTCGCTTTTCGGTTTCAATCTTTCTTTTCCCGCTTCGGATTTTTCGGTGCTCGGGTTTCCGTTTTCCTACTAACCCAAAAATGTTTGATTAGTTTAGCCTTAAGTTACGTTTCAGACGTCGTTTGAATTTTGAGTTAATTAAGTGGCATATTCTTGGAATTAATTTCGCGTCCTAAAATGTTTTTCAAGGGTCTCACGGCGTTCCTCTCCTTTTCCATTTTCGTCGCGGTCCTGGGGATGCTCCAGTTTGGCTTCAACACAGGCGTCATCAACGCTCCCAAAAAGGTTACTTACTACACAATAAATCAACGAAAATAGTTTTGCTGTTAAAATGGAATGCGATTTCAAAAATATTCTTGGCTTTTGTGTTGTGTAGGATATAGAACAGTTCATGCGGAAAGTGTGGGAAGAAAGAAATAGCGGCAGTTCCATAGACGACGAAACAGTCGAGTTTTTCTATTCCATTGTTGTATCCATCTTTGCGATTGGCGGTATGCTCGGCGGCTTCTCCGGCGGCATCATCGCCAACCGTTTCGGACGGTAAAATCCATAACATGGAAAAAGTTTTTGCAAACTGTCAATATAAAGTCATCATCGTAATTTTTAAATGGTTCTGACGTGTGTAGGAAGGGAGGTCTTTTGCTCAACACGATTCTGGGGATCGGCGGCGGGGCTCTCATGTGGCTGACCGAGTCGACCCATTCATACGAGATTCTAATTCTCGGCCGATTCATCATCGGAGTCAATTGCGGTAGCTAATTAATTAAAGATTTAATTAATGTTAATAATTTTTAGTTTTATATTGTCTATTTATAATTATATCCCTTTTAATTAAATCTTTTAATTAAATGTAAGTAAATTCCTTTTAATTAAATGTAAGTAATATTATTTTGTAGGCCTGTACACGATTCTGGTGCCGATGTATGTGTCGGAAATAGCGCCACTGAATTTACGCGGCGCGTTAGGGACGGTCAACCAGTTGGCTGTCTGTGTCGGCCTTTTGGTGTCCCAAATCCTTGGCATCCAGCAACTCCTCGGCACTGAAGAAGGCTGGCCCGTTCTTCTAGGTCTTTTCTCTTCCTACACTTTTAATTATTTCTGGAAACTTGCGTTGAAAAGATTTTATCTGGCTTTTTGTGTATCGTAAAAAATTTTTTTTTGATGTACAATGAAGAGTAGATAATCCTTATTCACCGATTCATCCATTCAACAAAGTGAATGCAGTGATCCGCAGTGAATTTTATCTATGATTGGATAAATTTTTTGAAATAGGCTACCCTTTTGGTGACTTCGACGGTGACGTTTTTTTATAAAATGGGGCTTTTAATTTTTTTCGTAAATGAGTCTAAATCGGCGAAATTAGCTCAAAAATGTTGTAACATTCATCATCATATTTGTCATCCTGTGGTTTGATTTGGTTTTGGTAGCTTGCAAAAATAAATAAAGTACTGTAGATGAAAAATGTCCCCATTTAAAAATATAATTTCATAATGAATAATGACCCTAAAAGAGCTGACCATGAAAAATTCACTGTCCAATCAGAGATTCCCGAAATGACGAATGGAACAAAAAGAACTATTAAGTTTTTTAACGCAAGCACCCTATTAGATATACAGCCAGATTCCGATTGCTTTACAATTTGAAAATAATTTAATTGTTTAATTGGTTTAATTGATGAACACAGGGCTGGCTGTGGTGCCGTCGGCGTTGCAAATTCTGCTATTACCATTGTGCCCTGAGTCCCCGCGTTACCTTCTCATCACAAAGCAACGGGAGGATGAGGCCAGAAGGGGTTCGTTCCGTTCAAGTCAATAATACGGAGATTGCGATTTTCCGTTTTTGTTCGTAGCGGAAAACTATGACGTTATGCTTTACGTTACGGTGACGGAAAAGTTGTGTGACAGTAGAAAAGTGACGTAAATTGCGTGCGCAAACGATTTTTTACCAATATAATTTTCCATAATTTTTCCGTACGTTACGGAAACGAAAAATCGCAATCTCCCTAATGTCCCTTGTTTCCCCGTGGGCAGGTTTTGATTTTGATTTGTTTGACTTTCAGCCCTGCGTAAACTGCGCGCATCTCCCCAAGTAGAGGAGGACATTGAAGAGATGCGCTCGGAACAACGCGCACAGCAATCCGAATCAACGATTTCCATGTTACAACTCTTGCGCTCCCCGAATTTGCGAATGCCACTCGTTATCGCTGTCGTCATGCAAATGTCGCAGCAATTGTCCGGCATTATTGCGGTAGGTCGTTGAGGAAGACGTTAGTGCTGTCTTTAATTTTGTGGTGAACGTAACTGAATTTGTTTTTGATTCCGGACAGGTCTTGTACTACTCGACGGAACTGTTCATCTGGGCGGGTTTGTCAGACTCCCACGCTAAATTCGCCACGATAGGAATCGGAGCCATAATGTTAGGCATGACGTTGATTTCGATTATGTTGATGGACCGGGCGGGACGGCGGACATTGCATCTTTACGGCCTCGGCGGAATGTTCATCTTCTCCATCTTCATCACCATCTCCATGCTTATCAAGGTTTTCTCTATTCCACTTCCCGCCTCTCCTTCGGCTCTTCTCTGTATTCCATCTCACTCTTTTCTATTCTTGTCAATAATTAATAATAATAGAAAAATTGCGTTGAGGAATTTTATAAGTGAAACATTTCATAATTGATTTTGAAGGGATTTATAAACGCAAACTCCCTATTAGACAATGTTCAAGATGAAATTTTTAAAGATGTAAAGAGCCAAAGGACAAGGGAAGGAATTTTAAAACAAACTTCGTCCTGCTTTCCCCACGATACCCGCTTGATTTGATTTTACGGCATTCCTGTTTTACTCGGTTTTGCGCATGCGGAATTACCCGCCTTTTAGCATTGTCCCTGGTATTTGAAAAGAGGGTGCGAGCCAAATGTGTCTCAGGAATTTTTTTCTCTGTTCAAGGATATTCTGGACTGGATTTCCTACTTGGCCGTGTTTTTCACGTTGAGCTTCGTGGTGTTCTTTGCCGTGGGGCCGGGATCCATTCCCTGGATGATCACTGCCGAACTTTTCTCACAGGGACCACGACCCGCTGCCATGTCCATTGCCGCACTCATCAACTGGCTCTCTAACTTCCTCGTCTCCATTCTTTTCCTTAAAATGAAGGTGCATCCCAAATTCTCATTTCATTTCTTATTTTTTTTTTTATTATTATTTTTTACACAAAATAAGAATCTTGAAATATTTTAAAATGTGATGACTTTTTGAACAGAACTATCTGAACAACTACGTGTTCCTCCCGTTCAGCGTCCTCCTCGCATTCTTTTGGACATTTACATACAAGCGAGTGCCAGAGACGAAAAACAAAACATTCGAAGAGATTGCCGCCCTTTTCAAACGCAATAATCTCACCAGGTTGCCGACTTTTTTGCGAATTGATTTTTGAATCTATTTTAAAAATTTTGCATTTATTTTAGGATTTTGAATATATTTTAGGATTTTGAATATATTTTAGGATTTTGAATATATTTTAGGATTTTGAATTTATTTTTGGATTTTGAATTTATTTTAGGATTTTGAACTAAATTTGAATTTTGTGGTTTTGGTAGGGAGAGTCGGGCAGCGTCGGACGACAGTCATATTTATGGGTAAGTGAGGAAAAGATTATACGAGCATTGAGCATTTGAATAAATTTAAATCCGAATTAGGTCATGTAATAAGACCACCACGACGGCCAATCAGAATCAGCTCCCAACCACCGACGGCTATGCCAAGACGGCACTGTGAACTTTATTTGTCCTTGTCCGAAAAGGTTTTTATTTTTCATTACTTTTTCGATATTTCCTCTCTCAAACAAAAAGTGAAATCGAACGTTCGAGATTCGATGAGTTGACTCCACTGGTTCGGCTGGAGCCTTTTTCCACCTCTTCTCTTCCCAATTATTATGATTCTTTTTTTAGAGTATCCGGCAGCTTTCGTTGAATTCTTAATTCCAATTCTCATAAGTACCTTAAATTCCGTTCCGATTACGTATATCTATTATTATGATAAATGCTTATAATTAATTGAGATGACATGACACTGACCAAAATGACGAACTCAGTGATTGTTTTGAAAGTATGTTGAATTGCGTCAATGCGATGGGTCAGCCGATGGCTCCTGAAAGTTCTGCTTTGATTGAAGACAAACCTCCGCCGAATGAATCATGTGAGGAGGAATATGACTACAATCATCTCTGACCTCTGCTCGTTCCCTCCTTCGCCCGCCTGCTCATTTTTATAAAATTTAAATATTATTTCCCTTTTTGTCATTCTCGCTCTTTCTTCTTCCAAGTTTTTTTGGATTGACTTTTTATCTGTAGAGTAATTTTTACTGTGTGGTCTGATGTCTTGATCTAATTATGATTTTCTTTATTATTATTATTTTATTACGCTACAATTTAATTTTGATTATTTTATTTTACGATTATACGCTAAATAATATTAAGCAGGCATCTCCCTGATTTTCTTTTTAATCGTTAACGCAGGTTACAAACTCGAGTTGAGTAGTAGCTAGGTCCACATGTAGTAGAAACCTTTCAGGGAAGAAGTCACTGGGGATTTCGGTGTCAGTAGTGGCGTTAACGATTTTTTTAAAAAATTTCCTTATTAGAAAGTAAACCAGGGAGGTGTCTGTTATAAGCAATCATATTACAGTAGTTCAAAAATGATACAATAAAATCTGTTGTTGTGTAGCTAGCTATTTACAAAATAAAATTATATATTTCTGTAGTAAATGTCTACTTGATATTTTTATGTTCAAAATTAACAATAATAATGGATGGATTGCTAATAATTAATGAATTTCCTTGTTGTTAGTAGAATAATCATATTTCGAATTTCTCTCTCTCTCGTCGTGTCTTGTCTGTCACAGAAAAATGTTAAGAATATCTCACAGTTTAAAAGAAAATGATTAATGTTGATACAAAATTAGATGTACAAAATGATTGAAAAAGTCAGTTTGCCCTATAAATGATCAAATGCAAATATTTTCCAAGTTGTTGTTAATTTTCCAAGTTTCGCATGCATCTGTATAAATTTAAAAGTTGGCGCATGACTGATTTTCATCTGTAGCCTTTGGCCGATAATTGCTGCGCATGACTTTCTCTCGGTACATCAGCATGCAGGTAACTTTATTAGATTTGCTGTGGCCGCTGTTTTGCTGGATTTGGCGGGATGGTTAAAAATTAATGTCGAGTTTTGATTTGTTTGATGGCGCAGCCCCCTGTGAGTCAAAAGAGTCGTCGAGCCCGGCGCCAACGAACAACACGAACAGCCACAGTCAGAGTCAGAACAGCAACAGCCAGCAGAACGGGCAGCCGAGTTTGAACCAACAACACCAGCTGACGCACCCACTGCAACATCCGCCACTTCCTGGACAGCAGCAGCAGCAACCACCTGCCGTTGTGCCATTTTGCCCGCCTTATCGCCACTTCCTGGATGACAACGCCGTTTGAAAGTCGTGTAATAAATAAATAATAAACAGCAGCCGTGTTCCCTTATGATAATTACTCGCATGAATGGATTTACAATTTACATTACAATAGTAGCATGTGACTATGATGATAATATTATTATATTACTGATACTGATGATGATGACTACTGATTTTCGGTGAATGTGAAATTGATAATGAGGATGATACTGTGGAGGATGAGTAGGTGTAACTAATAATAATATTATGTAATGAATAATGAGGACGTCGTCAGTGAATGTGAATGAGTGAGGCGAATGTTGTTCATTTAAAACTCAGTTACTATAACTCACCCACTGCCCGAACCTCCAACCACCCGACACCCACCTTAAGCATAGCCTACATATAAATATAAATAATATACCCGTACCGTATCTGCTACGATAATTAAGTGAATGGCTGTTAGGTTGATGACAACTCTCAATTAAGGTGCTCAAAAGAATTTCTAGGAATAATCCAACGAACGAATCACTCATTATCCCTGCTTTTCCCTTCATCTTTCATTACAAACTGAAGCGTAAAACATGTAAATCCATAACAATTAAAAACCATACAATACAAGCCAAAAAAAGGTAAACATTGTTCTTCCTTTTTAGTGCACTGTCTTTATCGCACGGGTCTTATTCTGTAGAATTTTTGTACGATCGTAATAAATTCGATTATTTCCGTTCGTCTTTCTAATCCCGGCGTCGTCTCCTCATTTCTTTCATAAAATCACTCACACACAATCCTACCTCAATATTTAAATTACCTACAACGTCGTGTTAGGCCCATATTTTTATCCGATCTATTTCTGGAGTTTTTTACGTATGAGCAAACAACGGCCAGACTAAAATCCTTTCAGGAAAATTCCCCGCCCTCCCAAATATGCTAACCTAACCTAGCTTAAAATAACCTAATTTCAAAGGGTGGAGAATTTTCCTCACCCGCTAATTGACCCTAATTTAACCTACAATAAACTAATGTCATTGTTCGGGAGGGTGGGGAATTTTTTCGAAGGGTGGGGCATTTTAGTCTTGCCGGAGCGAACAACGTCGTCGTCATAAATGAAAGAATGTCAGAGAAGGCCAAAAAGGCCCATAGTTTATATTGTGACAAGGAAAATACTATTTCTTAACTGTGTCCTG
>JABASI010003783.1:0-15558 GCA_019776505.1 Tomocerus nigrus
GTAAATACGTGTGTAGCTGGGTTCTTTATGCTGCAACTTCTGTTGCTCGTTAATTTAGTTGGCTAACAACAGCTCACCTCTATATAATATTATTTCCTTTTCGTGACTTATTTTCCTTTCCAATCCAAGGCAAGGCTCACTCATGCAATTCTACCTCTAGACTCTAGACTACTACCGACAATATTATGCGCCACTCACTCTAGCAGCTATAACATTCTATTCCATTTCGTTACTATTATTGCCTTTGCAGCAGCAGCTCACTATATCCATAGAATACTAGCAACCTACCTACCTACTACGATCCTCTATTAATAATACATGCACCTCTTTTCGTCCTGTTCTTTAGCATTCACTCCTTGCCATGCATGCCAAAGAATAGAATGAATGTGCCTACCTACTCTCAACTCTCCCTATACATACAACGATACAAGTCCTCCGATGTCATGAATTATATACGAATTTGTCGCCACGAATACCTTAGATATTTGTAATCATTACTGTCGGATAGCCCAAAAGTTCACATAATTATTATACTATGCCTACTACTACTACTCCGTTCTATTGTGTACAACATAAAATCTATGTGCTCGGCTAAACACTATTGATTTACAAAAGGTCACCTTATAATATCATTAAAAAGTCTTAATTTGACCTGAACATGTTATTAACTACAAGTCATTATGTTTTCAATGTACAGACAGAGCAAAGGTCGCTTGCTGTATCAAAGCAGCTCATTCATTCAGCTCTAATGCCATACTGCCATACATTACATTTACTATTGTGTTTTTGTCTCATCTCTCTTCTTTTCCTCTACGTGATTAAATAGCAGAGTTGAGACAATAATAAAATATTATTATCTAGTTAGTGTACAGTACAAAGTACAACCATGCATAATAGCAACACAAGTATTCATGTACAAGTGCTCGCTATACCAACGAAAATGTCTATTACTCAGGGACAATAAATAAATACTGAACATGCGTAGCCACAGAAAAATCCACGAGTGTACATCTTTTTTGTAGGATGTGCAATTTTCCATCACCATCACCATTACGCGACAAACATCCAATTCAAACTGTTTACTCACATCACTTTCGAATAAAAATCTGGGTATCTTATATAGTTCCTCTACTAATATAAAACGTCATGAATTGCCAATATTCTATTTATAGTTGCTTATTTAAAATTTATATTACAAAGTAATATTTATATTAGAATATATTTATTTGCACAACCAACACATCCCATTTCATTACAAAATTAGGAATTCTCTCAGTATTCTGTAAAAGAAGAATTTCGTGGAAACCAAACTGGAAATAAGAAATTAGCAGTATGCATTCTATCCAAAGATCACGCATCACCAAGATAAATCCAATAAAGCTCTCTTTATCATTCCCATTAGTGGCTGACGCTATGGCGAATTGAGAAAAGATTATCTGATTTTCAATATAGTTGGGTTTGACGATGATTATGGTGTGAGGATTTTGAGAGGTAAATACTGTGGAAGGAGTTGCAAGGTAAGTAAGAAGTCTGAAGTGAAATGGCTGAGTCGTAAGGTAGACAGACGGCATAAGACGCGCCATTGTTATTTTAGTTGAGTAATGAAGTGAGATTTGATTCCTGTTGTCTTGTTCCGTAAATTGATTGATGTTTTTCTCGCTTTTGCTCTCGGTGCTAAAGTTATTGTTAGTGTTGGAGGCTACTATAGATTTATATGAGTTGCTCTAACAGAGATAGACATAACGAGTTTATTTGGAGAGTAGAGTAGAGCAGAGGAGAGATATGTCATGTGGAGAATTCCCAGAAAAAGACAAAAGTGCGTTGTGCTGTGCTGTGTGGAAGTTGTGTCGAGGAACGGAATAGTTGGCTAACAAGCAAGTGCCTATTACTCGTTCGTCGAAGGAGCCTCGCTCGGCGTCTGATGTGGAGGAAAGTCTTTTGGCGATGGTTCATCTCAACTTTTCACTTTCTTCTTCTGTTGGGAGGAAGAAGGCGATAGGGAAGTTGGTAGGAGAGTTGGCAACGGAATGTCATGTCATGTGAGACGAGTAGGAGCCACCACACCATCCAGCCTCGTCTAGTACTATACGAGGCCCCTCCAAATCGGAGCAGACAGACAGAAGCCCAAAGAACACGACCCAACGACTCGCAACTCTTTTTATTTGATTGCCTTTCTTTTTCCTATTTATATTATACGCATCAGTTAGGAGAATTTTAGATGGGACCCGAGTTCCAACTCCCGACAACCGACTTATTCACTTGTTTCCTCTTGCCTTTCTCCGCCGAGGCTATTACTGCCAAATATCATAATTATCCTACGACTGTTATTGTCATTAGTATTTCATAAAACGGCTCCTTCTCTCCTTATTGCTCGTGCACGACTAGACATGACATGGCTCATTATTTTTGCATCTTTTCTACCTTCTAAGGATTATTTGCAGGGAGCTTAGCTGCGGCTTATGCAACGACACCATTCCTATGACAAGGATATTAGCTGCGACTTGACTCACTCTCACGCTATGTCCTTAGTGATTATTTGCATAGTTAATATGAAAAAACAACGGCACTTTTGCATCAGCATTGAAAATCGAGAAAAATATTGTTTTGGCAGGATCCTTAATGAAGGCTTTCCTTCAGGCCAACCTAGACAATCCGCGTATTTTCAGTTATTTCAACTTCCAAGTTCTAACCTCCAACCTTTCAGTTGCAGAAAGGATGCCTGATGCCTGCACTTTCTCCGCTCTGTGATTTTGTATTAGTTTAGAGTTTCCTGCAATGAAAAGTTGGTTTGTTGGTGACATGAAAACGTTGTGGGATGTTAATCCAGAAAGCGTCCTATATAGTCCAAGTGCAAGGCTGCATGGCTACTGCTACCTTTCCTTCGCCTCGGGCTATTTTCCTTGCCAGATATTTTTACCTAAGTAAATAAGTAGGAGAACTGGTGTGCACAGAGGCAGAGACAAGAGACGAGAGAGAAAGGAAGGAAAGTGACTTATTATTCAAGTAGTTTGTTAGTAACCATTTCAGCGATCACGCACACACGAAAGCAAGTGAAGCGAAAGAAATGCCGCCGGACGAAATCATTCTCCTTGAGTCACCAACCTCACTCACATCACACAGACAGACACAACTCCTTCACTCCCGTCCACACATAAGCACTTGGCTGTTTATAAGAAAATTTATCATTTGTTTTCTCCCATCCTCCGCATTTTACTCATCGTCAGTTCAGTTGACAGAGAGGAGGAGGAAGAGGCAGGGAGAGTGTAAAGGAACATAACCGCTCACTCACTTCAGCACAACTCAAACTAATTCTCAGATGTCACAAGAACTCTATCTCTCGCCTCTCTTCTTCACATCTCTATCTTCACTATTTTCTTTTCCTCCATTCTCTCTCTCTCTCTCATGAATACACATAATATGTAATTTTGTTTGTGTCTTTCTCTGTTTTGTCTCGTCCTCGCCTCGCCTCGCCTAGCCCCGACTCCACTTCCATTATAATAATTCACACTCAACTCACAATCAGTGGCCTATTTTCTCTTTCACTCCCCAACATTTTATTTAGGGAATAAGTGGCTACTAAATATTCTACTCGTAGGCACGTACTCAACTTTCTCTTCAAACAGAATCCTTACTTAGTTAGTGAAGGAATGGGCTGCTGATGTATTTCTATTCAAAACATTATGCTCTTCTCCTCTCCTCCTCACTCCATTCTCATACTAACAATAAACCTCTTCACAAACTCTGTTTACTGCTAACCATGTCGTAAACAAACTGCCTCTCCCCAACTATTACCTATCTCTAGAACGACACTACTAGCCCGAAAAATCAGAAACCGAATATTATGGCAGTGGAAATGTTGATAGCTCTAGTAATGCGGACGACTGACTGTTCTTTACACAGATTCTCTTTCTCTCTCTGTGTCTGTGTGTCTGTTGTTAAGAAAGAGACAGATCTTTCAAGATGTGAACTACCCACACAGATAGTAGCATCTCTCTTCTAATGAAAACACATAAGAAATGACTAACGATAAGTCGTCACAGAATCTCAGACAGAGGCACATAGTTCCGTGCCAAAGTTCACTCTATTAATATGTGATAACTTTAGCTTTCTCCTTTATTCTGTCAGATCGACTTTAGCACTATCAAACTACTATCTGACAAACATTACTTTCTCCGAGATTTTTTTTCTCTACAACTTTCTTTTGTAATCCTAACTGCATGCCTTCTTTCTAACTACTGCATCATGATGTCAACATCTACTATCTCCTACCTACATTCAAACAACAGACAGTATATTATTAGGACTTTTTTATTTAAACTTTCATATTTAACAACCTTAACGGAGTCAGCATAATACAAGTGAAACTAAAAATCAGTCTCTTTATAAATCATCTCTTATAATACAGCCATGTATTATTAAAACAGAATATTATGTAGCCTAAAATTTTATAAGCAAAGTAATAATATGGATTGAAAACTTAGCTACAATTGATACACAAAGAAGAAATGCAAAGCAAAAGCTTTGTCTACGTTCATAACGGAGGCAATGTAGCATGTTTTCTAAGAATCTTGGATGATTACATATTTTATGTTGCCTCTAGACGAGTCATACGATACGTTATACTGATGTAATGCTAGACTGGATGGAGCTATTATTCTTCATTTCACATCATAAAATGCAAGACTTTGCAAATAAAGACAAGTCGCTAATATAGTACCTTTGTATGCAGTATCTCTATTATAGTATCTTATTAATACACCATTTTTTGTATTCAGAATTTTCTATAAAATATCTATATGAATTTGCTGCGCCTAAAAATAAAACACAAGCTATTCTTGTTGACTTCAAATATTCATCAAAAAAATTTAGTGCCACTTTGTTTTTCCTTAAATTATTTGACAAAGTCGCCTTGTTTTAGTGGCTCACGGCGGCCGAAGTCATACACTCGAAATGGGAATCCGTTTAAATTAATTTATGGCGATTTTATTCCACTCGATTGTTACTTTCTCTGTTCGATTGTGCATCATCTCATCTATCTGGGTAGGCAGGTACTTTAAAAACATTATTTTTTCATGTCATGGATGTATGGAATTATGGAAAAAACGGATTTGAAGCCACAAAAAAGTACGCTACTCCACACATGGCCCAGAATTTCTCTAAATGAATATTACAGATGTAAGCGTAGATATGAAATTACAGCAGAAAGCTACATACGCATGGACATAAGATTTCTGCATACTTTATTACATGGCATGGCATAACATTGCTCAAGTTTAGGTTTCCGTTCTGGGTCGGATTTTAACCATGCATTTGAACAGACCTGATTCGACCAGCGTGATTTAATATATTTCCTATTTATACATTACAACTACTTATTAAGGGTATAAGTTTATGAAATAGTACCCAGGCGTCGAGTTACTTTATTTTACTACAGGTTGCAAGACTATCTTTTGATGCGTTGGTGTTTAAATATCTATAAAATTGTAGTTGCTCTTCGTAGTAAAATCATCACATCATTTTGTTCAATACGTATACAAATTACGTAAAACGAATAATCTGGGGAAATGAGTGGGTGGATTTCGAATTATTGTATCACAAAAAATCAACCGTACCTTAATGTAGATCAAGTAGAAAGGACTGTGTATTTTTCCCATTCAACAAAAAATCTAGGTACTTTAAAACTTATTTTTTTTGTTTCATGTTTTTTTTTGGGAAACCGTCTCGACTCGCCCTCGGAAGGTCGATATTTAAAAAAATATTTCAAAATTTTTGCTTTCCAAGAGGCTGAGGTTTTGTTGCATTGCCGATGATATGGTAGACCTGGCATTAAGGACTGTTTGTGTTGCTCAGAAAAAAGTTAGGTATGTGCCTTAAATAAATTGGGCTATGAGAGATAATTTATGTTCCAAGGAATAAAAATATTAAAACTGGAATTCCGTCCAGCATGTGTATTTACAGTTATTAGAGCAGATATAATTACATGATATGAGTATGATCAAAGGGAGCTAAATACAAAGGAAGCAGAATTCAATAACGTTAAATATTTACATTTGACGCCTACACTATGCAACGTGAAAGGAACAATAAATAATTTTGATCTGTATGTTTCCTCCCAGCAGAACGGAACAGAACGGCGCATTTCTACAGAACAGGAATGTATCCGTTCACAAATCTCGGGATCCGATGCTCCTAAATATCGTTACAAAGGTATCGATATCATGCCTTTGCTACAGAAGAGCCCTCAAATGAACAAATAGCAGGTCTCTGTTAACTCTGTTTTGGTATGTTCCTGTTCGTATTCTATTTCGTGTGTTTGGTAATGTAGAAGTCAAATAAATATTGCAGAGCTAGCTATGAATATGAGTACGCAAATAGAGAAAGATAAATCTCGACGTGTTTTGAGGTTCTGCTCGGAGAGTGAGTACTTTTTCATATTTATTGTGCATGAGAGTTAAACAGGCGTTTATCCAGTAGAAATAATTCTCTGTTTTCCAACTGGTGGAACAAGTCAAAATAAAGGTTACCTACATGAGCGATGAGTCTGACTTGCAACATAAAATCTGAAAGCAGAGTTCAGTGAAAGGAGTGGAATGTGTGTTGCCTTCAGTAGCACTGAAATCTCAAAAGATATCGGTACCTAACGCAGAGCATATGAATAAAATGACAATCCACGGTTAGAAGCATGCTACTATGATGATCAATAGTAGCTACAGTATGACAGGAGACGCGTAGCTAATAATAGTTAGACTCGCTCTGTTTAGAGTGGTAATTATAGGGGAAGTGTAAAAGAAGTGATATAAGAGTTTGTTACGATGACATTTAGCGTCATTGGGGAAATTACGCCTCAGAAGAGTCGAGTCGTGTGCTGGAGTTGCTAATTGAATTTATCAGCAGATGCTATTTAATTAGATAATATGGAGCTATTGGTGCGTTGAAATCAATAGAGGACTGTTCTACATCCTGTCGTCAAAATACGGCAGTTAATTACTGGCTAAGTTTTAGTCAGCAGCTATAAGGTCATGTACGCAAAAGAATTTGGCATTTACATTCCGCCCGTGCCGCTTAATTAGTTAGCAGATGCTCTTTGAGTCCATCCGCTTCTGATATTACTTAATAATTAATAATGTCAATTAGCCAATTGTTAGGTAGCCTGTCACATTAAAAGCATTCTATTCGGCTGTGTAGTGTGGTTAACCAAACTATGATGTAATTAGGCGTAGTGTGTTAAGGTTGCCTTTCCCGCATTGCCTGCCACGAGTTGAGGGCACCAGCTACCATGGGACACTCCAATCTTCAAAGAGATAAAGACAACCTTAATGTTAAATAAAAGACATAATTTTGAACCTTCCTTTTCTCGGTGACTTAGCAGAAAAAATGTACGTCAATATAATTGACGCAACGGACTGGGTAACATGGCACACGGCACACACATTAGACTAGGAACTTGTATCTTGTTTTTCTCTGTACTGAATACATTTGCATGCATACTTGAATTTTCTTCCTTCCCACAGCACATAAATAGATAATGGCAGTGCATAAATGTATAAATAGACAGAAGCAGTTGTTCCAATTGGCAGTTTTCTGTCTTAAGCTCTATAAGTAGTAAGAAATAAAAAGAAAAGATGGTACACATTTAATTATAGGTAATGTCTCAAGTAAGACTGTCTCAAGTAAGACTGTTTCCCCAGTGAGACAGTCTTACTTGAGACATTTTGTGAAAGACAGAAGCAGTTGTTCCAATTGGCAGTTTTCTGTCTTAAGCTCTATAGTAAAATGTCATGTAACATCAGGAGCGGCTATGCATCATACACGTAGTTGGATTGCTTTGCACAAACCTCCTTAGCATTTATGTTCCAGAACCCTTAACTAAATAAAGTAGCTAATATCTGAATACTATTATCACTTCTACTGGTCGCTGCTTTCTGCTTAAGTAAACATGTGTACATTAGTTTGACGTTATGGATTATGGATCACGCTGAATGTTTTTCCTAGTTGCCTGTGGCATCTTTTTTGGTGAGATATCCTGCAGCCTTTCGCAACTCCAAATATCCCATTTACGCAGACAAATAATGCTAAAAAATCATTAGTCGTGAAAGATTATAGGAAACGCAAATCTCATTCTCGTAAACATGTGTAATCTCATTCCCTCCCGTTTTACTTCTGCCCTATTTGTCTCCCCATTTCTGTACCGGTAGTTTATGTAGCTCACTTGCCCTATGGATAAGCATGGATTGAAATTGTTAAACAAAATGTTTAACAGATGACGTGCTCCATTTACATTTTCTGCCTCCCTATTTGCAACTAAATGTTCGTAAGCAAAGCATAAACTACACATTCTCACTCACCCACTAACGACAAATATTAATGCAAATATTATTTTTCTAAATATCCTAACCGCATCGTAGGCGATTCTGCTGATAAGTCAATGCATAAAATTGTCTTTATGGCACGCCATTGACATGCGACATCCAAAAACTCCACGCAAGACATTCTGCTGTATGTTACTTAAGTGTATGTGTCACTCGTTCTCCTTTTCAGTCGAACTTAGAATTGTTATGTGCTAAGCCATTATTTACCCACACTTAGATAAATATTATGCGTTATTTTATTTGTAAAGTGGCAATCGGCACGTTATCTAACCCAAATAATAAAATATTTCTACTAGTATGAATCAGAAAGCTTCTTTCATATGCATACACACAGAAGGAAATCGTAAACAAGCAGTGTATATGATTATTAAGTGCAGTACCTACAGAAAAGCAAAACGAGGAAACCAGATTTTAAATTACGATAGAGACGTTAACATCGCGTCGCTCTAATTTGTCCAAAACGAGAAGAAAATTCTAATTTTAAATTCAAACGGAATGAGAAATGGCCTATTCCGCGCCAAACGAAGAAAAGTTTCCTGGTTTTTGCTTATTGTTGACAAAAGCATTGCTTAACCCCAGACTTTTTTGTTAATTATATGTCATTGTGCCGAGTCGAAGAATAATCTTTTGGATGTGGATGAAATTGAACTTGATATGAAGAGTATGAAAAATAAAAGATGGTCTGCCAATTACCTGCATTAGATTTCCAGTCCTTCCAAGCAGCCTTAGAAAATAAAAGCTCTTCAAAGAATGATGCTACATAGCAGTCACGTTAGAAAATATGTAGAAAATCCTATAATGTAGATTCCCTGGCCTATTTGTGTAAAATTTCGTTATGGGTAAAAGAGGGATGCTGTGCCCTAATCTATTTGTCGGTAATGTTTGTATTTCTGTTCAAATAATGCTCTGCGTCAATAAAAAGCAATTTTCTGTAACTGAATTTTTCCTTTAGGGAGTATTGAAGAATTTGTAAGATTGTTGTTTAAAATATCAGTGACTAGTAAGGTACGTTAAAATAGGATGGAACTGGAATAATGCAGTTGCAATGCAATTGAATTGGACGAGTCCCAAATCTCCGAAATCTATTTCTTGAACAATACGTAAGCAAATTAAGGCACAGGAGACAATTGAGGTTTCTCGGTTTGGCTGTTTGTTTGATTGGTGGTGCCTTGCAGAGTGCTTTGTTCTTCCTTTCTCACCACTCCATTATTCCACTCCAATTTTCACGCTAGTTCCACTTTAACTAAAGCCTAGTGGGAAATAGATTCACTTGTAAATTTTCCCTCTCGACAAAAAGAGCACGGTTAGCTTATGCTACATTAAACTAAAAAGCAAATGCCTGGAATTTTCTGAACGTAATTTACGGGAAGGAATAGAAATGGAATATATATACACGGGAAGATGTAGTTCACACATATGCTAAAATATTTCGCCAACTTTTCACTTTCCGAAGAGAATTCTCGGAAAAGGGAGAGAAGAGCCAAGTGTGGCGAGAAGGAGACGAGAAAGCAGAAAATAACAAAACCGCCGTCAGAACAGGCGAAACGAAGCTAACCAGACTAGAGACCACACTAACTCAGTTTCTCCATAAGTTGATTTTATGTACGTACTTCCATTCCAGATAAGAATGGAAGCTCTTACACTCTTATCTATGCATACATTACTACTTTTCTATGTATATATGGGCAAGCTGAGTTTCTAGCAGTCAACTCTGACCAGTAATTACAGAGCTATGCATAAAACATCCAGCTACGTCTATCATATCAATGATTCAGTCTATTTATAAGACGAATCAAAGAAAACACACATTCTCTCACAAGTTCAAGTACAGCAGTGTGAGAAAAAGTAAAAAAACTTGGACCGTAAATTCATTTTTATTGTCGTGAACCATGGAGGAAGGAGGAAAACGAAGCATAAATGGAGAACAGACTCTCTTAGATGGAAAATCTGTCGAGACGATTACACCATGTGCGCAAGTAGAGTAAAAAATATTTAATGAGCCCCATTGAGCTTAATTTTTTCCTTTCCATATAGCAGATAGCTAACTATGATTATATTATTTATGTAATATACGATAAAATACTTACATATATTATAGAACTACTATTTATATATTTATATCTACGTAATTATTAAGTGCACTAATGGATATATTATAATAAATTAAATGAGCAAGAATGTATTGCGTCTAATTTCAAGATGATATTATGTGTCCTTAGGAGCCAGACGTCGACGAGTGTTAATTTGAAAGAAGACAAAGTGAATTGTAAACAGACACTTATATAATAAGCCACTCGTGTAGAAGATGTACATATGTGTGAAAGGAGTTCATTATTGAGATAAGATGCAAAAGGCTGAGAAGGACAAGTGATGCGAGCTTACCATGTAATAATATTATATCCGCAGGATAACCACGGCATTTTGTTATGTGAGTTGCACAGATATTATTATGTCATTGCGTGCTAGAACAACGGGGCAAACAGTTTCACTAAAGACCTTATCCATTTCTCTGTCCATGTAGATATAACAAGGAGCACAGTTAATAAACAGAGCCGTAATAGTAACTTGTAGCACTTGCTGTGTGAATTCTTATTGTAGGGAAGGAAAAATTAAGCCAAAGAACGAGCCTAGTGTGTGGATAAAGATACAACAAAAAGTACAAGTCAGCTAAGAATGAGTTTCGTTTGAGAAGAGGCTGCAATGCAATATGCAATGGCTTGTTGTTATTAAAAGTGTGTGCACGAGCCAAGCTGAGTTTGCATTGCATTGCACCAAGTCTGAATTTCTTTGAGAAAAACTAGGAGCACAGTAAGTTCGAGTCTCTCTCAGTGCACAACGAGACAGGCAGAACAGTAATAGAGCTACATGTTTTTACAACAGACATGCAGTTATTTCAGAAGTCACTACGTTGTAAACAAGGAGTTTGCACATGGCATGGGAAGTGAGTGTAGTCGAAGAGTGACATGACACGCCAGGCAGATCTCCTTTGCGGGCACATATCCCTCCAACAATAATTCAAAGGGCAAAAACACTCCGGAGCACCTTGGTTGCTACGAGTACGACTACTGCTCCCTTTACGCGTCCTCCTCCGAGGAACTTTGATTCTGTCTCACCATTCTCAATGTGAATGACAAACAATGCACGGCTTTAACTATTAATAGTCGCCTGATGCTGTGTAGAAGTCAGCAGGCAGCAGGAGCAGGAGTAGTGGTGGATTCAATGTGAGCATGATTTGCTGATGGGAATGGATGGATGAGATGAGAATAGCTAGCAACTACTAAAAAGCTAGAGAAGCGTCGACGAGTCAGTTGAGATAATATTGTGCTGGGCGAGTTGCGAGTTGGGAGTTTTGTGGAGTGGGTTAACATGAGAAGTTGTCAGTAGGACGAGCAGAGTTCGACTGAGTGACGTGACGTGGGGACGATGAGAACAGTTCTCAGACTACGGCACTGGCGCTCTTCTGACTCGCACTCGACTGAGAATTTCAGCTCCCACAAATACACGAATTACATGCACAACTACAAACAAAGTCTTCTAAATGAGCCTTCCTGTATCTTTTTGTCTCGCTAACGTGGCTATTGTTCCCACTCCTCTCCGCCGGCCTGCTCTATCTCTTTGCCCATCATCTCTCTCTCTCTCGATCTCGCGATCTTCTCTGTGTGCACTGTGCACTATGATCAAGCAAACGATTTCTTTCATTCCGTTTCGCCAATATGCAATAAAACATTTCATCCGCTTCGTCTTCATCTTTCGACACCAACACCATCATAAATAACCTATTTAACCCTCATGCTACACTTATATAATTAATAGGCTAATCGCCCGCATATATAGTAGCTCCCCTCTTCATCTCACCACAACCAAAAGCAACACTTTCATACATTTAGCATTTACACCATCGGCTTTTGTCATCTCTGTCATCTACACGTTCATTCAGCCCTGTCTCACTGCCATTTTATCAAAAAGTTATTTATCCGCTAATGGAAGTTGGAACTATGGATCTTTAAGTGCTTTTTCCCTTTCCATTATTATCAGCACAGTAGTTATGGAAAAATATCATTTTCCTCTCACAGCAACTCAACAGATACAACAGCACAAAAGAAATGCAAAGCTCATGCACACTCACAACACAATCACAATCCATGTCCTTTAATACAATAGCTAGTAAAATATTATAAGCACAGCCAAATGCTCGTCGATCTCTGTTTGTTTGCCCTTTCTAATATCAAAGTAGACAACAATAATATTAATAATGTATGTGGAACAATCTCACATCATACGATATAGTAGTACATATAAGGCCATACGTGTTATATCACTGTATATTAGTATAACCACCTAATAATTTATAGCATGCCCAATATGCAGGTCATGGTTTTTTATAACTGACGCAGAAATTCATCAGATTTCTAATAAATTTATAAATGAGACGTATTAAGAAGGGATTCGATCAAATTTGAAGGCTTACAATAACTCTTCTATAACATGATCATGTCACACTGTCATTCTGCTTTTATATATTATTTTTTTATCATGGATTACTATAGGACAGTGTTTGGGAGTACCTACATGATTAAAAGTAACTTTCCAAAATTGTATCCAATAATAATAAACAATAATGAACCTTGTCACCTTCCAAAGAAAACCTGCTGCGTAAGAATGTGTCAGAGAGAGTTATATTTAAAAATTTTGAGCTATATGGTGGGAAAAATTAATTCTTTCATGTTGCTAAAAAAATTGCAGAAGATAATGCTTTATTATTGTATGAACTTGCAAATTTACCATTAATTTAATAAACTTGTAGTTAAGAGATAAGATGAAGGTCTTGTGATCTTTGGAGTTATTTATTGTCAGTAAGTAAATCCTTACATAAATATTGTACGTATTTTCGTACTATACTACGAGTATCATTAAAGAAGCAATTTTACGTAACAACAGTATTATTATATGTAATGTCATCTATAGATTCTGTTGCGTAAATGGCAAATCCTCAATAAAAATATAAGGAAAAGAATATCTAACTAATGAGACTACTGGAGTGGATGATGATGACGGATTCAATTTTTTTGTATCTCCTCCAATCCAATTCCATGAAACATTACAGGCATACAATTTCAGTAGGTAAATAGATGTAGGTACCAGTTTATCAGAATTTATTTTCTTGGATGAATCTAATCTTAAAATTAGTATTTATGTAATAAAATCTGGAAACTGTTTGTATGACCAAATGGCAAAGGCTACCAATAGCTACTACTGAATTCAGTTGGGATGTAAATGGATATGAGCTATTTTGTCACTGTAATAAATCTGAATCAATAAATATCAAGTCTGATCCCGTGAAAAATTACCAACTATATTGATATCGCAAATAATTCGAAGATGATAATTTACATGTAAGTCTCATGAATTTCTAAGTATGTTTTTCCTATCATAGTTTTAGTTACTTACGTAAATTCATGTTGTCTTTTGCAACCTGTCTCATTTGATTATGCAATAATAAAATATCTACAGAGCTTACTACTCTATTAATTCATTGCCATTGCTTTATTTGATTATTTACGCTTTTATGTAGGCATCAATAACTATGTTGAAATATAAGGCAGAATGCGGCTAGAAAGAGATAGTCGTGTTTTGTTGAATGAAAGAGGAACTAGATTTTGTGGACGTGCGTCCTGCTCTGCCCCGCTCTCCTGTTATATGATACGGAGACTGAATGGCTGAAATGAAAAGGAGAGACGCATAGGAAAACGATCGTCGATTGAAATGCCAAGAATGTGTAGGTATTATTACTACTGCTCCACTCCACTGTACGTTAATGCATTGTGTAGGTACCTATATGCGACTTAGGGAAACAGCTATTATGATATGATTAGATAGAAACATGTTACAGATTCTAAATGACGAGTGGAAGTGAAAGCTTGTTAGTCAACCATTCAATATGTTCACAGTTTCTATTGCATCATTACTATATCGCCTCGCTATAAAATGAATGTGCCATATTATCTGACAATCACAGTCAGTGTGTGTGGTGTGATGTGATGTGGCGTATAGGAAAATAGTTACAAACTTACAAAGGATACCCTGACATTACTCTTGTGATCATCTACTTGATTAGTTGTGCTTATAGGGACTGTTTATTTCATATTGTGTGATTGTGATCTGGTTTCATTCTGCCTTTTGTTTCACGTCAAAGTTACTCCTCGATCAGATAGTCTGCTCTGCCGCCTTGCTCTGCTTTTTTGCTTCAGTTTTACTTTTGAGCTCTGCGCAAACCTGGTAATCTCAACATCACGTTCAGATATCCACTTTAATTTGCCATACAAAGCTCTACTTTATTTACATTACCTGCAGTAATTGTCAATCGAGTGCAGTACCTCAAAATTTTCATGCATTATGCATATTGATTACTAGTACTGATNAATTGTCAATCGAGTGCAGTACCTCAAAATTTTCATGCATTATGCATATTGATTACTAGTACTGATCTTTATACAGATCTATATAGATATCTAATATATTAGGTGCCTACTGAAAACAATATATAATATAATTCAAATTCTGTTTCCATGCAGTGTTCTGCCGTCTATAAATTAAATCGCCATTACTAGATGGGCAACTGCCAAATCTAATGTCATGAAGTCCACCTGAGGAACTAATACTATTATGTCAAAAAATTGTTACACTTTTTGGAGTTGTGTTAAAGTGAATACGAATTTATTACATAGTCATGAATATACACTTTAATTTACTTAATGCAAAATATGTGTAGTAATTTTGTTACTATTGTAACCAATTTTCCTGTATCCTTAAGGGACGTAATGATTGATGTACCTTTTCATGTTTTCTTCATACTTTTCACGAACTGTAGGCTATAATATTATTGTAAGGATCTGCTTTTTGCTGGCATTTACCTCAATCGTCAAGTTTACTGCTATGGTTACATCCAAATAATCATTTCTGTTTAGTTTTTATTTATTTAAATGTGTACTGGAATAAGGCTAATCCCAAAGCATGATTTGTCATTCTGTTTAAATTTTAAATCCAGGGTTTTCATTGTCATGTTTATTGATCACCACATTTCAGGATGGTCAATTTGAGCGCATGATTTATTTAATTCGTTGACAAAGATCAAGGACACTTTTAATGGGCTAGCTCCTATTATTCATTAATTTTGCTCATTTTGTACAAT
>JABASI010003784.1:0-15555 GCA_019776505.1 Tomocerus nigrus
ACCCATAATTGTGTTGGCCCCCCCCGAAACTGACTTCTAAATACGGCACTGGTCACACTCACACCCACATGCAACTGCGTACCTGCCTGTATGTAGTATATGAGTACTAATGTATAATGTATTCGTCTTAGTCTGATTTCATTTTGAGCTACTTTATGCACATTAGAATATTAAGAATATAATAATTTAAGTAATTTATGTCAGGTCTTAACAAACATCACAACTATTTTAATTTTGACGATGACGTGAACTTGCTGATTTACATGTACATCTACTAGCAATACAGTAAATTCAAAACAATGCAATGAATGGTTTAAAAATAGAGCACAGCTGCCCTGCCCTTTGAGTATGTTTTGTCAGGATTTTGATGTTTTCGTTGAATTTGTGGTGTTGTTTGCCTTCAAGTTTCAAATCATCAAAAGAAAAGAAAAGAAGTAGGCTTGCTTGCAGGTGGCAGGTAACAAACAACTTCACAAGAAAGAGGTATAATATATTATTATTCTTTATAGATACTGACATACTGATACTACAAAAATACATTTTCATTCTTGCCTTGCCCCTGATCATTCTTTTTGCTTCTGCATAATACTGTCACTATCTGTGTCCGTGGTCTGTGCTTTCAAACCAGACCAAAATGACCAGCTCTCATAAGCTCAACTTCCTAACTAGCCTAACTTATAATACGTAGAGGTAGGTATCATAAACGTCTTAAACGTTAAGGAACAGCAGTACACGAATGAATTTTATGGCATTATAAAATATTATGGTACATATACTTAATACATGTATCATGTATGCTAAGCATTGCACTGCACTGACGAGTGCAGATGCAGTAAATTAAGTAACAGTAAACAAGCCTGCCTGCTAAATGTAAATGAAATTAAATGAATAATAATATTATAGTAGTACAGTACAATTTCTTTGTACATCAATGCCTGGCATTGCCTGGACTTGAACATGAACAATTGAACAGTAGCCAGAAGAAGCTCTTCTTCTCTCTATTCTCTATAAGTCTCTAGACAAACAAGGACAAAATATACAATACAGTGCCTAATGCCTTCAAAAGGGTGAAGGTGATACTCTGATACTGATCGTGAGTGGTACTTATTTAAGTAATAAAATAATATTATATCCCTTTTTCATTTCACCCTGTTCACCATTTCTCCACTTTCAACGGTGGATGCCTAAGAATTTTGTGATTTTCGCCACATGACAAACTACACAGCGTATGTGCTGGAACTGGAACTAGTATCAACTAGTATGTAGCAATAAAAGTCATTTCGCTTTTCATCTTTTGTCTTTTCACCCCAACACCCAACCTTTTTCTTTTCTAGCATATTCACAAAGCTTCAATATCAATCTCACTTCAATTTATGTTAATTAAGTAATAATGAATAATGTTAATAATGTTAAGTATAAAAAGAAGTGAAAAAATAAAAAGACGAAATTCTAATTTTGACTCAGACATCAACATCAGACATCAAATATGCACTGACAACTTATGAAAAGATGAACATTTAAAATCTAAACATCTTTTCTTTTGCATTGAAAAATTAAATAACAAAAATATATTAGTTGTTAGTTCAAAAAAGCTTTTTAACCAACCTGAGGCAGATACATTAAAATCGACATTAGGGGTTGAAAGATCTCCTTCTCCGTTCATTTTTGCAGATTCTGTCACCTCCTGGTCCTGTAGACATTCATAAAATGGAAGTAAAAAATGGATTTTCATTTACTTTTAAAATTCCAAAATCCAACATACATTGAACATTTAATATAATATCTTCTATATAGCGAAAAGTCGAAAATTGGATGCAACGAAAAAGTCAAAAAACCTAACCTAACACACTAACACCCACCAAATGTAAATTCAAAGTTGTTTATTTGTAATCTTTGTAATAGTAATAAATAAGTGGTATTTAAGGGAAAGAGAAAGGGTGAAGGGTACATACAACCAACATTAATATTATGACATAAACATAAAATAATATGATTATGACTAACTACGGACTACGACATAATAATATATATTGACATAGGTACCTATGTTTTATAGAGAGTCAATTCACAACGTTACTGTTTAGTTTACCCCAACACCCAAAGAACAAAAGAGGAGCTTCTTTGTGTTTTCTGCTTATTTCCAATTTCGATCACTTAGATGGAATGATTTACTTGAAAGAAATTATGACTCTAGTTGGATTGAATTGAACCGTCTGCAATTCGTAACTGCACAATTAAAACGGACTCTTTTCCCTGGAACTGGAACAGAAAGAATGACAGATACGAGAGCAGAGGAAGACAGCAGAACAGTAGCCAACAGAACAATGCAAAATGCAGTGGACAACACAACGCCAAGACCAAGAACTGTGTTCGATGTTATACTACTCTTTTGTTGTCAAAAGAAAATCGCGGTAGTAATACGGATTGAGAATTGAGAGAGTCGCAGAGGGATGGGAATTTTGTGCATTGTTTGCATTCGACAGGCAACCGTGAAAACCTCCAAAAGTTGTTATTATTTTGTTACCTAGTTACTGCAGTAGTAGTTACGTATTAACGTACCGTACGGTATCTGACGACCGACTATTCAATAGAGCTGGGATCGAGAAATTCAAAATTCAAAGTGAACTTTCACTGATTACACCGAAGTGATTAATGATTATTGTTCGTCCCACAAGCCGTTTCTAAGGCGATGGTTTTGTAGAATACAGGTGGGAAACAATTTTTCTGATGTAAAATGAAGAGTGAAGTGGGACAACTATGGGACAACTCCGGATATTAATCTCCTGCTTGGAAGGAACTCATAACCAATTGAAAAGTGGGCACTTTTGTCTCCTATTCAGATAATTTGTCCCGTAGATTATTCGAGACACTCGTTTTTGGTTTCCTGTCAGAAGGCCAGTAGCGAGATAGTCGAAATAACAAAAGCAATAAGCCTAATTTTCAATATCCGATCTGCTTTTATTCCAATAATTTGGTACAAGACCCCACGTCACACAGACATTCATATTTTATTATGTAGAATGTAGCATAGTGATTACAACTTGACCATGTTCAAACTATAAATATTTTTAACGTCATGTTCAAAATATATTATAAGTATCCATTAGCCCCTTGATTTAATATAACATTTGCGCATGCTAAGCTTGCAAATGCAATTTTGAACTTGAAAATTTTGAAAATGGGAATCTCAAAATCCTGTGATTTTTTTACCCATTAAATTTCTAACAAATAATTTAAAACTTGTTCTGCAACCTTATTACACATTCATATTGTTGTTAAAAATCTTCAATTTCTCTCCTTTCTTTTCGCTTTATTTCAGGCTGAAATGAAGTGGTTAGATTGATTAGAGTCGTTCACAGCTCTATTTAGAGAATCTGTGTGTGACCTGTGAGAGTGACTCATTTCAGTTGCTCTCGTAATAAACGTCGTACCTCGTATTTTACTGTCCTATTGTACAACTCACGTTGCTGCTACTTTTATTACACAGCGGATATTTTGAATGGTTCTCCTTGGACCTAACAATACTTCCAACTTACAACTGATTTTAGGTAAGTAGAAATGACAATTTTTGACAGTTTTTTGACATATTATTATCATTAGCATATCCAGAAGTACAATGAGAATGTAGAAGGAACCTTGGTGCAGTATGTTACTACTTTTATCGTAAACCATATTTCATTTTTATACATAGGTAGCTACTTAATAGATGGGTTGTTTGCGTAATTGGTCGTATACTTTGCAAACTTTGATATAAACGTAGCCCAACTGCCCAACCAATAAATTATTACCAGTGCACACCTGCACATAGTGCACATTTGCACATACATTACATAATGCACATACATTACATATGTCACATACGTGTGCCAGGTACACAGGTACCACTTTAATAATGCTTCTAAGAAAAAGCTTGGAATAATTATGTCTTTAGTAGTAATATTATTATTATTATCAGGTATGTATATAGTATATGTACTAACTATGTACTATCTTGTAATAAATATCTTTCATCTTTAGTAACTAAAGTATGTTTGTGTTCTACTAAGGTGTAAATGTGTACGTGTATCGTGTATGTATGTAACTGAATTCATTGTATGGTCTTCTAGGCTACTTAGGTCTATTTTTTGAAGATACCTATCGATTTCTATGTGTCTCAATCTCAGCATTGAGCATTGCAAATTTGTGCTGCTGCTGTGCTGTTTTTTATCCCATATGGCAATGCAGAATAGTTTAGTACAAAGAGCTGAGTTGTTGAGATTGATTTATATACCTATATATTCAATCTCAATCCCAACAGCATACGCTACGAATCCAATGGCACTATGATTAATATTATTTTCTCCTGCTGGTGAATTTGGATTCCTAGCCCCTTTTCAAAATCCCACCTGTGCATCGGGCCTGCAAAAGTCCTAAATTCTTAATCGTAAGCTTATTTCTTATAAATAAGTGCAATTATAGAAAAGCAAATTAATAAGTAATTTTAACGAATGCCAAATGTGCTAAAGAAACAAACTGGCAGCTAATCCTTTACATTTACAAATGAACAAATGCAGCCATAAATACACACTTGTTGAGAGAGGGTATCACATTTTCTATTCCTTGGATTACCGTATTGTCCGTGTATCTGTATGAGTATGCAAACTCGATGTAAAATGTGTTGTAACGTTGTAAGTGTACTCAGATGACGACGAGTTGATTTATTGAGTATCGGTATAGCTGTGTCCTGTGTGCTACTGTATTTGTATAATATTGTGCACTTGTAAGACTTAAATAGTTTCTAAGTGGTTGTATATGGCTTTAATTGCCTAAAGTCAAAAGTGAGTTTACTTAGAAATTGGGGTTTACTAATTACTAAGAAAACATCATTTGCATTACTAAGAAATGTTTTACTAAGTAATGGAGGCAATTAATCTATATACATCCGCTCCACGTAATAATTTATAGTTTATAAAGATTGCATACGTGTACATGCATGGTTATGTAATTAATTGGTATAAATTGGGGTATAATTGATAGGAATAAAAAAGAGGGGTTAAACATATATGTATGTACAAAAATATTATTATAGAATTTGTTCTTACTTTCTTAATTAGCACAAAGCTAAAGCTTAAAATTATAAAACCGTGTTTCATGTTTTGAAAGTTAAAATTATTACTAGTTACAATTAACATTTCGATACGCACCTCAAAGCTAAAAATTCTATTGTTGTCAGCAAATACAATATTCTGTAGCTGTCTATTCACTATTCTAGGCATTAAGTAATTTAACACAATTGGCAATAAATTGTATTTTTTTTATTACAGATCAAAGCGAATGTTAAGAAGCAGCCATAGACCTCACTTACTCCGAGAGAAATTATCTGTTCATTTAAACTCTTTTATTAATAGGGATGGTCTTCCACAGCAGGGTAAAATCTTGACTAATGTTGTGCCGTAGTCAGCATTAAACTATTGAACGAATTTCAGTAATAGACACCTAAAATCTAAACAGGATTCAACAAATTATTTACTTAGATTTCTAAGTTTAAGATAATTTGTAAGCAAGTGCGAGATCCAAGGCCAAAAATAACAACTATTACATCTTATCAAACCTAACCCACTCGGACTTCTTTGCGGGACACTACCAACCAAACGATTTCTACAAAGATGTCTAACTAATTATAGGAAACAGTACACGGACCCCACCGAAAGCTGATGTTGTTAAATCAGACATCTGTCGACGGTGATTAATTGGCAGTTTTGGGCTACCTATGTATTTCGCAAAAGTAGTCTTGGATAGCTATAAATCAAAGATGCTCGCAAAACAGTCGTACATGTTAGCCAGTTACTTCACACTGCTGGCTAATTTCATTATCTGTGATGGTGTTAGAGAAAGTGTTTCTGTTTCTGGTCCTCAAACGTCAATCATAGACATTTCCATGCCACAAGTTCGACCTACACAGGTAAACTGTTTTCATAAAAGTTAGCCAATGTTAATCATAATCTATGGTGTGCTAAAAATAAAACTATGATTTCTGGTATCTATAGGATGACCACTACCTGTGCACTGCAAAAGACATTAGTTCGTTAGGAACTCAGTACGTTCATGAATTTGAACCTAGCTCCAGCGCAGACAGAGCCCATCATATGCTGCTCTTTACATGCGATGACGTTCCTGACGAACTTACCAAAAATGGCTGGTGGTAATAATCTAAACTAATTTTCAATTAAAATAAGGTCAAATATATTAGTTTTCTACAACAAGCTATTTTTCTCATTGATTTCAAAGGGATTGCGGTCATCATTACCAAGCTTGCAGAACAATGAGAATTGTTTATGCATGGGCTAAAAATGCTCCGCCGACAGTGATGCCGAAAGACGTCGGATTCCGAATAGGAATTGAATCAAATATTAAATTTTTGGTATTGCAAGTTCACTACGCTCATCCACTCCCTGAAGGACAGACTGATAGCAGCGGATTTAAAATTCATATTTCTCCAGAAGAGTAAGTTCACATTCAACGGGTTTTTCATAATTCGGGACGAATGTCTGATTTTAAATATAAAAAACTTTACAGGATGATACAAATATAAAAACAGTTGTATAAACCAAATCTATGTACTATATATTATGTTTATCTGTTTTTCATAGAACTCGCTTTCTTGCTGGAGTAATGTTGATGTACCGCTCATATCTGAGAATCCCACCGCTAACTGAAAGTATGTATCTTTTGGGCAAATTTCATTATTAATAGCATTTTTTTTCTTTAAGGGGATCTTATATATTATATATTTATTGTTATTTTCATTAGAAATTCATGGAGATATGAACTGCCGGCTGTATTCCCCTAGACCTATCCACCCGTTTGCGTTTAGGGTCCATACCCATAAACTTGGCTCTGTAGTCTCAGGATACATTATAGATAAAAATGAGAGAACAACTGAATTAGGCAAAGGCAATCCTCAGTGGCCACAAGCATTTTATCCTCTCAAGAAGAATTTAACTATCAATCCAGAGGATCGCCTATTAGCAAGATGCACTTTTACCACAGTAAACTTCGATAAGTTTACTGAAATTGGACAGACTGCAGGAGATGAAATGTGTAACTTGTATATAATGTTCTACACTGAGTCCAGAGATCCCGAAGACCATTACCTAACGTGTGGCGATGAACAAGATGTAAAATTAGCTAAATTCTTTCCTGACGACTCCGATGTTCCTTTACCACGAAATGCTACCCTTGAAGAACATGCCAAAGGATCCCATAGTCATTCTACAATAGGTAACTGTATAGCCACATCGCTTTGTACTTCCATTTTCATTTAACATTTTCTTATTTTGAATGTATTTTTAAACAAGCTTTTTGTATACATTTTTATGTTGGTGCTTAAAATCGAGAGGAGAAAGACCATTTATTGACTATTGTAACTTTATTAGTAAGCTAATTTGGTGAGGGTTAGGAAAAATAGGCTAAGTATTTGCCAATGAGATCAAGGTTGCTTATATTGACGTTGTTATCGAATGCTTATTATAAGGTCAAGGTGCAGTAAACGGAAATAGTAATAGATGTGAACTTACCTCTGTGAAAGCACTTTTGTGTTCATTCGTCTCCTTGTTTATTTTGGTAATGGTATTTGAAACATTGTTTTGCTTTGCTGATTATAAATGTTTTTAGTTCTATAGTTAAGTAGATATATGATAATGGTTTTTGGGTGAAAAACTTAAAAGACAGTTTGCTTCTATGTGTTTGTGTTGCAGTGAAAAAACCATCCGCATCTATGGATGATGCTTCTTTTGCTAAAACGAAAGGTCATGGCCATGCTAGAAAGCGACCAGGCATCGATTTAAATTCATATCTGCATTCAGATCCTCTTGACGGCATCAGTACATATCCCGGAGGCAACGACTATACAGAAGATACTTTAGGGGACGGTAACCGTGTAGGTGCAGATCGTCAACAACTTCCGGAATCTACTTATGCTGCTGCAGTTTGGCCAGATCCCGAAGTAAAACTGGGCCAGGCCTCAGGTGTAGATTTTGACACGTATGGAAATGTAGTAGTGTTTCATAGAGTTGACCGAGTATGGGGACACAATACTTTTGATAACCAAAATCGATACACACAACGAAGTTTGGGGCCAATCAGTAAAGATACGATCTATATCATTGATCCCAATAGTGGAAAGCTTTTACACCAATGGGGCAAAGACATGTAAGTTTTTGTCATTGTTATTACTTTCCTTTTCAATTTTATTGCAATAATTTATTGCGCTTCTTTTAGCGGACGGCAATAAAATGTTTTCTGTTGGTTTTTACAGGTTTTACATGCCTCATGATATCACTGTGGATAAATCTGGTAACTTTTGGCTTACCGATGTTGCTTTACACCAAGTTTTCAAGGTATTTGCCCTTCATACACTGTTATTTATATGCTTTGAGTCATTGCGTGCCTTGTGCCATGTAAGCCAGGCAATAAAATTCTATTAATTTCTTTAACCTTGTCTTTTTTTTAGTTCGAACCTGGATCAACGGCTCCTTCTTTGGTGTTAGGAAAGGAATTTGAACCTGGAAGTGATGATGCCCATTTTTGCAAACCTGCCGCTGTAGCTGTTATGTCAAATGGAGACTTTTTCGTTGCTGACGGATATTGTAACACACGTATTATCAAATTTGATTCGACTGGAAGAAAAATGATGCAATTTGGACGGGGCTTCACTCCTAGTCTCTTTCAGACTTTCCTCAACAACCGACCTCCCCCTTTCGCATTCTATATTCCCCATGCTTTGGCCCTGGCTGAAGATAAAAACCTTATCTGCGTTGCCGACAGAGAAAATGGAAGAATTCAATGCTTTTCAGCGTCCGATGGATCCCATGCATTTATGGTTGAATCTCCAGCATTTGGTGGAAGACTCTTTAGTGTTTCTTATTCTGATATTGATGGTAAGTAAAATCTTTCAGCGTTTGAATTTTGTCCAAATAGATAGGATTACTAGTTAGATTTAGTTGTAGTTAACCTGGGAAAGTATGTGAAATTTTAGAGATTTATTTTAAAATAAATTGCAATGTTAATTCCTGTTTTAATTTGAAGGTGGAACACTGTACGCTGTAAATGGGCCAGGAAAGAGGAAAGTTCAAGGTTTCATTATTCCACTAAAGACTCGTACTATATCTGGAGTCTTCAGTCCCAACAATAATGGATTCTCACAACCTCACGATATAGCTGTTACCAAAAATGGCAGTGAAGTGTATGTTGTAGAAATATCAAAACCATACAAAGTGTGGAAGTTTGAAAAGGATCCCAGCAACAGGGGAGGCAAGCACGACGGTTTCCACACACAACCTTATGCACAGACTTCTGACTCAGCGCAAAATAATCTGGGACCTAAAGAGCCGGAGAAGATAGGAGTGTCCAACGCTCATCTAAACAACTTTCATTCATCAGTATTGTCACCACTTCCCAAATTGCCAAACGAGTCTCAGACGACTGCCGAAGATATTGCCGACGAATCTTTCAGCGCTTCTGTGATTATAATGGCCTTTTTAACCATTCCCCTTCTCCTTCTAATTGGAATCGGAGCACTTCTACGACTTCGAAACAACGGTTGGATATGGCTTTAGCTTTGTAATTTTTTGCTTTGATTTGTAAAATTTGTATCAGTAAAATTAGCATTTCTGTCTCACTGAGGTTGATAATTAAGAGTTATAACTAACATTAGACAAAATTTTTCTTTCAGGGTGCTGCCGAAGAAAAGAAACTAAAAGCTTTGCCGAATTTTTCCCACCGAGTGCAGGTTTTGAGAAATTGAGAATGGATGAGAGCGAAAGTGAAAACAGTGATACAGAAGTAGAAGAATTCACAGTATCGTCATATCGGAAAACATCCGCTTAAGTTAAGTAGCAGATAAGTGTAGACTTGACTGACTGACGTAATTGTAGAGATGTATTTTGAATGTGACTTGTGTGTAATTTTTGTAAAAGATTTTCATGATTCACTACACACACTTACATACCTAGATAAATAACCATTATAAATGGAATCACGCACATTAAGAATGAGTGTAATATTTAAATATTTACCTATAAATGTTACATTTAATATATAAATGATATGAATGATTGAGTGCTCGCTGTGTGCTTTACTTATTACTCAAGTGTCTTATCTCTTTGCGCTAATTGTTGTGGTTGGAAGTTGTGCTATTATGGATAAAAATGGTTTTAAGGTTTTCTTATAAGTAAATATATATAATTGTTAGGAATGTTGATATAATTCTTTTCAACTTTATAAGTACCTATTATGTTGAATCTTTACATGATGTGTCTGTTTCATTTGCATGTTTTGTTTGTTTGTTCTCAGATCATAATTTTCACTACCGGAAGTAGTGATCTGTTAGTTATGAATGTGTTGAATAATTATGATGTAAAAATACCTAAAATATAATAATATCATTTGAGCAAGGATTATGGTATTGTTAAAAAGATACTGGTAATAGAAAATGTGCATTGATAAAGAACTAATAATATAAGTAAAATAGATTTTTAATATATTTCACTATCTTCACTACTCTCACTACGGTTAACTTTTGTAAACGTGCTATAAGACCGTGTAATTTAATGTAACGTATTACCTGATGCCTTGTCTTCAACAGAGTTAAATGAGATTGTCGCAGTATATTCGAAAGGCCTATCCGTATTTATTTGATAGCAATTTAATTGTCTGTCAATACTATAGACATGTATCTATAACCTTGTAAGTAGAGAATAATATTGTCCCTATATTGTCAAAAACTTTTATCGGATCCAATTGGTTGATTTAAAATTAAAAACTCGCTAATCACACAGAATAAAACACAGTCAAAGAATCCGTTGGCATTTATTGTATAACATGCGTCCTGTCGGGGATATATATTATTTAATTGCCCTAGATGGTCAGATTTGAAACCTAACTTTTATATCTTTACTATTTGCTTTAGGTTCAAATGAAATGAGTGGAAATTACACGCACTCTATTGTTTTCATCCATAAATTATTTAATTACGATAAAATATTTCACAGTTTAATATGTATGTTCGTGATCACATTATCTATGTTAAAGATGACACAGCCACTGATAGCGTAGCAAAATAGCAACTAGGTGTACACTATTTTCAAAGTTATACATTTATAATAGGTCATAAATATTATGAAAGCTGGATAGATCAAGATTAGACTAATATTCTATTGTAGGATAAGTCATAGTCATAAATCATCGAATGGCAAATCGTAATACTAATAACAATAAATTACTATCACTCTATGTAATTATGCAGCTATATCTTATCCAGTATAATTTAAGTACATTTGGAAGGCTATACGGTCTAGGTCTTCTCTAATGTCCTCCATTCTTTTCTCACTTGTAAATTAGTTTAAAACAATCCAACATTCTTCTTCAACTGAGTCTTCTTCCATTGCGGAAGAGCTGAAAATGACTTGTAGTCGGTATTAAAAACTTTTTGGAAGTCCTCCTCACTGAGATGAACCTGAGACATAGAAGTATAATCTTGTAAAAAATGAAACAATATTAAGAGTTATTATAAGATTCCAAAATGTATTGCTAATTTTACTTCTTTATGCAATGCATTAACATCCTTGGGAAGTAAGTCGGCATCTTTCTCCAATAGAACATCCAAAGCATACTTAGTGCACGCTGCGAAGTCAACTCCATTCGTTTGACTTTCTGTAATGCTGGCAACTGACAAGATAGGCTGTTCTGCCTTCATTTCTGCCTTTATTTCGTCGTAGCTCTTGTTACCCTATTATTAGTATTTGAAAACCATAAATTAGGACTCATCAATCAAAGAGTTATTTTTAGTGTCTGTATCTACCGATTACGTACAGGGATACGCACTAAAAAGTTTGCTTAGGGCTTTTACCATGTACATGACATTTTATATTTTTACGCTTAAGTAGCACATAATTTCTTTTCTTTTCCAAGTAAACTTTCACCAAATGCTAACCACAGTGAAAGTCCAGTGAAAGTCCAGTGAAAGTTGGAAACGAAGAAAAACAACTGCGCCATTTTGACGTGAAAGAATCAAATGTCATTTACTTTGGCAAAGTAACTTTTTTTGTGCCCAATAGCCTGTATCGGCTCCTAGACATTAAGATAAACTCTACTAGGATTAAATTAAATTCTAGAAACCATTCTTTAAAATTGTAATCCACAAGAACTATTTAAATCAATAATTTTTTGTAATGTAACGAAACTCACACTCCATAAAGCACGATCCCAAACTCCGAAAAAGCCAGTGAAAGTCGGCGGCTCAACTCCTTGCTTGATTATTAAGATGGGCGTATCATTATCTCTGCCGGATGGATCAGTTCTCAAGTAGCTTTGTGCCAATGCTATTGATCCTTGTTGTTCAGTTTTATTGGAATCTTTGCCGTACCACAAGAATACTGTGTGTCCAACATCCAGGAGCATAACATCGTCTTCGACCAGGTCGATTTGGGCGAAAGTGATGATTTCTTCCGCTGTAACAAAGTATGCATTGAAATTAATTCTTAATGAAAAAATTAATGGTCATAAAATTGTTCTTAACGCAAATGAAATTTATGTAGGTACCTTTCAAGTTTCCAGTTGCATTGGAGCATTGGAACAATCTTGGTGGTTGTTCTCTATCATCTTCCACCAATCGTTTGTCGCTGGCATACTCTTCTTTACCTCCAATGGCTTCCCAAAACTCGGATTTTTCTTGACCTTCGTAAACAGTGACGCAATCAACACGATCCTTTGATGCAATCTTTTTGGCAATCTCTCTTTCGTCACCCGTGCACCCTTTTCCGCACCACAAATAGGTTGTTGTGTCTCCAGCAAGAATGAAAACATCATTCGAGTTAAGTGATGCGGCACGAAGTGTTATTTGAATAGCACGAGCTTCCTGTGCAATATTGCCACGGACTTGAAGAAGATATGGCTTGACTGGCTCATAACTACTATCGTCAGCGTCCCCTAAGTATACTGTCATCTCCCCTCCGAACATGGCAATAAAGTGAGAGGGCTCTTTTCCTTGAACTATGCGAATTTGAATGGCACGACCGTCTACGGCATCATCCAATTCGACGGCCTTCAACGCAGCAGCACCACGATCTTCATTTGTTGCCTTCAAGCCCTAAAAACAATTCAAAAATATTTTAGCTTAAAATCATAATTTGATCTGTAAATCAATTTTAAGTGGATCGAGTCTTTTGAAAAAAATTACCAGCCAGAAATACACCAAAATATGTTCCTGCGGTCCCACCGAAGTGTACTTAACAACGTAGCAATCATGTTCGAAGAAACAGCCATGATGCTCAACTGGAACTTCCACCAACTTAAAATTGTGAATTTTGTAAACTTCTTTAATTCCAGAACCATCGTCGACCATTCCAGATTTAGCTGCCAGGGCGGGTTTATCATGCAAAGTTGCAGCATCGAAACTAGTTTGGACGACTGTAGCAATGCCTTTTCCAGAAGAATTCTGTCTTCCAAAACCAACAGTTTCATTTTTGACTTTCCAGTGAGAGAAAAGGGATCTGAATTCTTCGGGTTCTCCTCCGTCAATAACTCGTGTAACTGCTGTGTGGTCTGGATAGTTCTTCTTGCGGATGAACCCTTGAGCATTTCTCATAGCTTCGATCCTCTCTTTGGAACTAGCCTTCTTTCCAATCCACACCCAAACTCCGTTTGCTCCATTGTCAACGATAAATGAATCCTATTAGGAAAACGAATAAAATTCTTCATTTCTAAATTTCTTATTTGCTAAAATAACAGAAAAAAGAAATCATTTTGTAATTTTACCCCAGAATTAAGGTCATTTTGGAATAAGGGCCCAGTTTTGACCTCGGTTACACGTAAAGTTCCATCGTCATCAGAACAGCGGTATAACTTAATTTCTTGAGTAACTTCTTTGTCGACTTTATCGTCGCCATATTCACTTGCAGGCTTCATTAATTTCTTGTCCTTCAATGGCAGATGAGTGTCAAATATTTTTTTCTCGGTTTCGGTTAAAGACTCTTCTTGACCGTCCTCTACGAACACAATGGTAGCTTTTCCTCCGTTTTCCGTTTTCAATTGTTGGGCTACCTAAAAGATTTGAAATTGTTTTTAGATTCCAATATCAAAATGCCATAAAGGGTCGTCATGTCATAAAGATGCTTTGTGATAGATACCTTAGCAGCTTGCAGTTTTTCCAGATTATTTGCCTGTGCTCCCTCCCAAACAAAAATTGCTTCCTTGAGTTGAAGCAGGAAAGCATCGCCAGAATTCAATGCCACTCCATGACACCTTGGCCAATTGACGCACCACTGGACGTCTTTTTCCTTTCACAGAATACAAACGAGGAGCAACAGAATTTGTAACGTGGTTAAATCCTGATTCCACTCCTCCTTGAAGAAGTCTACAAATATACAAGAAAGCATGTCATCGTCTCAATGATTTCTTAGAACTTATCTCCGTGCCGTAACTCAGGAAAATCCAATTAATTAAGTAGAATGATAAGAAATGATGTCATGTGTATAAAAAATGTTATTGCATTGTCCATTGTGAGAAATGTATTTACATAAACATTTACAGATTTCCAGAAAATTACAAAATCTGCGTACCGAATGCCATTAGGAAAGTAAGAGCGGAAGCGCTGTGACTCAGCCCCTTCAGTCTCACGGTGTTGAATAGGAGCCCCACCAAGGAAATCGTCAAGTTCAACTGTTTTGTAAGCCGCAACTCCAGCTTCGTCACTACTCACAGCGGATCCTAACCAGAAATGAATGTGTTGTTCTAAAGCACGGGCTTCTTTGCTCTAGAATGAAGGAAATGAAGAAAAAAATGTCATTGACCATAGCAGTAGCCCACTAACCGCTAAATATCATGATCATGATGTAATAACTATTTCTTGGAGTTATTTACTGTAACCTTATGTCAACAATATTGACAGACACTTTCCTGTTTACTATAATCATTAAACAGACGCACATCTCGTAAAGGAACGATATTTTACAGTTACAAATTGCATACGCAAAATTTTTTCGCTGTCACAATTATAATTACTTCGTGTATACTTGAATTTGGGTATTTAAATGTTCAAATTCATTATCCTCCAAATGATTATGACATTAATGACATCATATTAGATAAAGCTACTTTTAATTTATATCATGCCAGAGTGTATAAGGATTTAGGACGGTGATGCTAATACAATCGCTAAACAATTCACGCATACAATTATTTATGTTATCTAGCTCAGCTTACACAACATTTCGGATATCAAAGTGAACATCAACTTGATTTTTGCTAGATAGCACTGGTAGTATTGTAGTACTCATAAATGATATAACATTACCAATTACCATTATCATCAGCTCAAAGTAACGGTTTAATTATTAACTTAATAGAACTACATATGCATATAAGTAAATTCATTCGAGTCCATGTGCAGAGAAAACCGTAGAAAAAAGCTACAATTAATTTCCATGAATGAATGCATAATATTGACATGAAAATTTTCTTACACTGTTTGATAGCAGTAATAAACGCATGCGAGTAAAGTACAGATAGTAAAAGTAT
>JABASI010003785.1:0-15552 GCA_019776505.1 Tomocerus nigrus
TCACCAACACACAATTTACTATTTTATTCATTCCAATTTGTTCTCATTTAGATAGAATTCCTGTGTGACAATGCTCGCTCTCGCTCGTCCGACGACTCTCACTTAATTCTCGTCGACATCACGCAATCTTCCTTCCTTTTCGCCTTCCTTTTATAATAATTTTACTTTTTACTCACTGACATGACAGACTTTCCCCTACTTTCATATACTTTTCTTTTCCTTAGACAATTAGAGAAAATTGGCTAATCGATTTTCGCAAAAAATGAAAGTATGCCGTAAGACAGAGACTAACTACTTCGTTACTGTCAGACAGAGAGAGACTCTTCCGTGTCGTTCCTTCGTCAAAATGTCCTTCGTGTCAATATTGCATGACAATGACATGAGAAACTTTTAAGATGATTTTCTTTTAGTGTCCCTCCCTAACTAAATTATAAATCGAGTGGAATTCCTCATGGTTTTAATAAGGAAAATTTTTATTCTTGCTATTTTTTGTTTCTATACTTCCTTCTCTTGTTTTTTATTATGTAAGTGTTTTTTTTCCTCGTTTTCAATTGTGTGAACGTCACAAATTAAGTCATTATTTTCTTAAAAGGATTCAAATGGACGCTAATTTAATTGACATTGATTTTCATTGACAATGAGAAAATTAAACTAGATTTTGACCCATCCCACATCCCACACTCCAACTCTCAAGTGTATTACTTTGACTTTGACAAATTACATTTACTTACATACAAACAAGACATAATAAAACATACTGAGAATTCAATACTAGCATTTAGTATATAGTTACGAAAACGATTACACAATACAATACAATAACACACTCAATTAAACTCAACATGTATTACATCATATGATAATTGATATGAGCATAACTTCCTTTTATATTTACATTATCTACAAACAATATTTTTCCATAAATATGACAATATCAAAGAAATTAAAAACATTACACGACTACCGGAAAAAACAAGGAAAATTGACAAAAAATCTGAGAGAAAATTTTAAAGAGAAACTCACCGAATATTATTTTTAAGTAGATAATTTAACCCACTCGAAAATCTTCGTCACCTTCACATCTTTACGCTTTACGGGCAAATCCAACAGGTGACTCTCACTACAACTCTTTTTCTTCCCTACTCTCCAAGACTCGCAACAACAAAACAACTCACTTGGACTTTTCTTTCTTAATTTTCCATGCAAATCCCTCAATCAATTTTCACAATGACATGATGATGATGTCTGGACAAGCAACTTTAACCCGTGTGTAAAATAAGTAGAAGAATATGGAAATGAAAAAGAAATTATAGATTTTTTTGTGAAGAGAAAGTCAAGTGAAAGTGAGAGAGAAAGAGCCAAAGAGACGACTATTAAAAAAACAAATAATAATTTATTAAAAAATATTATGATATTTTGTTGGCCACAGTTTTAAAAGTTGCCGAGAAGCCCTTCGATGTGACCGTGTCGTCCGATTTGAAACGAATTAATAAACTGCCACCTTCTTCAGACCGAATCGGTGACGGTAAACGGTTGCCACAAAAGCGACCTAGGGACTGGGACGTTTGTGCGTCGTCCCCATTGAACACCTAAAAACACATTACACAGCTCATGTAATCATGTAAACATTACACGTCAATTTCAAAACACGACATAATATTTTATTATTTCCGAATTAAGGACATTATGACATGAAACGTAAAACAAATAACCTCACAACATGACACAACAGCCACTATCATTACAAATTATATTCGCTAAGCATTAATCCATTTCCACATTCTATTTTTATAGGGCTTGATAATTTCATTAGCTAAATGGATTAATGCTCCTACACGCGCAAACACAAAACAAAATTGAGCGATTAGCACTTCCAGCCTCATTTCTCATTCCCCCTATGTCCTGCATTAATATCTTTTATACGATTTCTTATCCAGCTACAGTTTTATCATATCCTCGAATCTCAATTACGCTAAAAAAAATTACCACATGGCACTATTTGCTAAGCCTTGGGGAAACGCTAATAAAAATTCCCTAATATTCACTTCTCATGCATTTTTTTAAGCAATATGTAAGTAAATGCACGTTATTGCACACTTGCACAGAGTAGTATATGGCAATAATAATAAAATCCAATCGTGCAACGTTATAATAATAAATATTTCACTCTAATAATCATGCTGCCCGATGCCCGACGCATAACATGCATAACTTCAATAATTAAATAATTTAAAATACAAAGTATGATGATTATCGGAAATATGAAATGAAAAACTAGATTATATTTATACGAATATGAAACGGAAAATCGCAATCTCCCCCATAATTCCTTGCATATTATTATTCCGCAAATCTATTATTCCATTTGATAGGAATTTAGTTTTTGGGTGATTTTTTTTGCTTGAAAATCTTCAAGAATGAAATAATATTTGCCTACATAAAACAAGTTCGATAAATATTATTATGAAATGTTTTTTCATTGGATTCAGAAGAGCATCCTTGAACATCAATTTATGTAATTGAATTACCTCTATGTAATCGAAAGCGCAATCGTTTTCGTCCTCAATTTCAAAGCTGACAAACTTCAACTCAATGAAATAGTCAGAAACATCCTCTTCTTCCTCCTCCATCATCTCAATGATCCACTCGCAGTCCTCATTGTCACTGTAAGTGCTATCGCCGTAATTGGCATGTGAGTAAATGTAATTTTCTTCCTCGGAGGCTAAAAGTAGTCCTCCGCATACTGTCATATGTTTCCCGTGAAAACCACGACGATGAACGGAACCGTCGGATTTGAACAATATCATCATGTTATTTGTTGACGCTACTAATGGATGTGGCGTTTTTGAACCGCAGAATTTGCCTAATAGACTCGAGTCACTCGTACTTCCATCGTACACCTAAAAAATAATTAAAATTAGATTATTTAAAAAAATAATTAGAATAAAATCTCTACAACTTTTACTGACCAAAACAGCGTCGTATGAACAGTCCTGTTGCGGTTCTATTTCAAATTCATCAAAAACTACTTTCACTCGATGACCAGACACCGTTGATAAAACCCAAACACATTCCTTTTTCCCCGGATAAGGTTCTGGCCAATTCGGACTACTAATTTTGTCCGAATTTAGTCCATTTGGTGCAACCGGAGTATGTATCTCAAATTTACAGCCACCTTTTTAACAATATAAGATTATAAGAACATCTTATAATTGACAATTTAGGAAAATAGCAATTCAGAAACAGTTTCGGTTTGAAAAAGTTTGATGTTACCTTCTTTGCAATCATGCCCGTTTTCATGAAGTGTAAATCCATTTTGACACAGACAAATGTAAGAGCCAACTGTGTTTCTGCATATTTGACTGCACCCGCCATTGTCGACTAAACATTCGTCTTTGTCTACGATATAAAAAGAAAACTAATTATAGTACCTACCTAATTAAGCAAAATCATTTGTGCAGCCTCATAAATGGAAAACCATTACCGAAACCCTCAATTTTCGTTTTCTCGCCAAGTCATTTTTCTGATTTATTTAATGGGCAGTGGGAAATTGGGCATTGTGAGAGTACTCAAACCAGCGTAATACCAAAAACCATCCACTGGGTCACAATTTTTTACCGAACGCTACCAAACTTTGCTCAAAAATCGGAAGGGCATCCGGAAGCCAAATAAGGACCTAATTCTTTTGTGTCGGAGCAGAAGAGTCAGCTACCGATTTGATATTATCTTAGGGAACCCAAAGGCCAAAAGTATTTGTTTTTAATCGGAACTCGGAAGGCAGTTTCCGACGGTCTTAAAGATTTCCCTTTAAGTTGTCGGCAACTGACTTCTGCCTCCGCCTCAAAACAATTACTTATAATGGGTAGCTACTTATGGCTTCCGGGTGTCCTATACATAATACAAAAAATCCCATTTATGAGGAGACTTTGGTAGGATTCGGGGAAAAATTGTGACCCCTGCGTTGAGTGCGTGCGTGGACGGATTTTGCTAAAAATAGTAATATAATACATTGGTTTGATTGAATACTCTCACAATGCCCATCAGCCCAACCAAATGTTTATCCCTAAAAGTGACAAGATCAGAACTGATCAGTGTGATCAGAGTCTGCATTTAAACTATAATTGTCTTTAAAATAAGCTATTCTGGAATATTTACAAAGAATAATAAAATTTAAAAATGAAAGAAACTTGCCTGTGAAAAACATGAGTGAAAATCCACTTTTTTGTACGGAATTATCAGAAGTGAAAACGATTCGAATGGAGTTTCCTTCGCTGGTTATCATCGGCGGTGGCTTTGATCCGCAGAAAGCGCCGTGACGTTTTAGTTCCTCTTGACCCAATTTACTGTAGACTTCCACACTGTCATAGTCGCATTCTTGCTACATTCACATAGTATATTTGCTGAACTTTAATAGCCAGCTAAGGTTAGCATCATAATCAGAAAAAAATCTCAATCGATAATGACCTACATTATTGCCCTCGAGGTCAAATTGAGTAAAGTTGATAGTAATGCGAGTCTGAGGCTGAGCAACTATTTCCCAAGCACAATGTTTATTACTCGGATAGAGATTTGGGAAACTAGGAGATGTCAACGTCCCATTTGATTCCTCAATTGTCCCTCCACATGCGTCTTCGCACTCTTTCCCGTTTGAGTGCAATTCAAATCCAAATTTACATCCGCAAGTGTAGGAGCCTTTTTACAAACACGTCATAATATTATAAGAAAATTTTAGCTTAAGGTTGGTGTGACATGGGTGTGACTTGGTACAGCTACGTATGTTTTCCCACACGGTCGGATAGCAAATAACTAAGGATAATGGATACAAATGTTAAAAGTTGATATGGACAGATAAACTATCCAGGAGGCTCACAACCCTCCAATATTTTCAATTCAACCTAAAGGCAGAAAAACGCGTCGCACATTTTTATGTGGCTTTTTAAATGAAAAGATGCGAAAGGTCTTTTTACTTCAAAAACATCTGACGATGTTTCAGATGAAAATTTTGAAAATTTTCGAGGATAGTGAGCCTCCTGGATAGTTACTCTGTCCTTGTCAATCAACTTTTCCCATTTTCATCCATTACAGATCCAGTAATTTGCTCTCTGGTGGAGTGGGAAAACCAGGGGAAAACATACACGCAGCTGGACAAATCATACCAACTTTAAAACCAATTAATTATTATTTAAAACTAATATTTATTATCATCAATTATTGCTTTAGGTGAAAAATAAATAGGTATGTTATTGTAAAATGGAATCTTATTGCTGAAAGATAATAATTATTTACCGATAGTATTTCGACAGGTGTGTTCACAATCATCCAATCCTCTGGCACACTCATCTAACTCCTTGAGATAGCTAGCAGAAAAGCCAGCTTTTTGTACGGAACCGTCGCTGACGAATCTTATCCAAAGTTGATTGCTAGTTGAGGTGAGAGGAGAAGGTGGGTAGTACCCACAGAAGGTGCCTAAAAGTGTGCTGTTCTGATTCAGCCCATCTCTTATTTCTAGGAAATCGTACACACAATTTTCGTGGTTTTCTATTTCGAACGAGTGGAATTGTAAGGAGACCTATCAGTCAATTCCATCTTAAAATATTCTGACATGTCAATTAACTTATTATTTATTAATTGTCATTCGTGTTACCTGATAACCCTCCGGCACAGTAATCCTCCAAATGCATTCTTTACTTGCTAGATATTCATCGGGGAAATTCGGGCTCTCCAGGTGGCCAGCCTCATCTACGAGGTCCCCACCACAGACAGCTTCGTAGGTTGCATGAAATCCTCTGTAAGTCGACGGATGCTTGGTAGTTGTGTAAGTTAAAAGCATTCTGGATCCGGTGGATACAATTGGACTTTCAAATTTTAAGTTCGAACCACAAAATCGACCTAAAAATTTCATATTAACTAAATTAATTAAAAGGTTTGTGCTTTTAATTTTCATATTATGACAAACGGAAATTCCATTTAAAGCCCTGCATGCCCTGAGGCATTTGCCACATATTATTATTTTTTGAGTTTTTAATTGAGTTTTTAAGGTTGGTCTTGGTGGTGTGACTTGATCCAATGGATAAAACTTAGAAAAGTTGATTGACATGGACAGATAAACTATCCAGGTAGCTTAAATTTTCAAAATTTTCATCTGAAACGTTGTCAAATGTTTTTGATGCGAAAAGGCTTTTTGCACTTTTTTATTTCAGTCAAACAAAAAGTTGTGGCACGTTTTTCTAGCTTTCAGATGAAAATTTTGAAACTTGTCACATTTTCATCTTTGAGTTATTGCGTTATTGGTGGAGTGGGAACGCAGCTGCATGGACCAAGTCTCACCAACCTTATAGCTACAACTTTTTTTCAACGAAGGAAGGATTTAAATGGAAATATTGTGAAAATTGGGTTTCATGGAATTCGAAAATACCCAAAAGTTGGCTTTTGTGCCAGTAGCCATCCCTAATTTCAAGGTAGTCGTATTTGCAACCTTCCGAATAAGGTAAGTCAAAGTCGGTGATATTCATGATGATCGTCTCTCCGTGCGTGGCTACAATTCTCCATTCACATTTCTCTCCCTCGATATCCCTCACTTCATTGTTATCTGTGTTGTTTTTGTAGTAGGGAGAGATTAGGGAACCTTGAGGATCTTGAAGAGTCCGTCCACATTCTACAAATACAAAAAATACTTTTCAGATATCTACTAAAAAGACAGGAAACCCAAATGATGACAATATTATTTTTTACTAGGACACTTGTAGAGTTTGTTTGCCTGAGCAATATCGCCAAGGCTTAAGCGGATACGTTGCCCAATTTCCGGACGGTGTTTAGAGTTAGGGTCCTCACGGGGAAGAATCGTGTCCAGAAATGTGCTCTATTCACGAATAAAAACTTTTGAACACCCTGCATGCACTTTTATTAAAATAATTCAATTTCCACTCTAAATATAATTAGATTTACTCTGGAGAAAGTGTTACGAGCGTAATGCATGATGCTATCAAAGTCATAGTTCTCTCCCAGGCTGTTCACTTCATCTCCCGTCAGCTTATTGAAATTGTACTCTTGCCCTGATTCACAAATTCATGAAATATTTTATTCGTCAAGGGTGGCTTCCAATGGGAATCGTGAGGGTATTCAAACCAATGTATTATCAGAAACCTTCCATAGATCACAATTTTTCACCAAATGCTACTTTCCTCAAAAATCGGAATTGATATTATCTAAGACTCCCGAAGGCCACTAATAAGTAATTGTTTTGAGTCGGAAGGCAGTTGCCACCAAGTTCAAAGTTAAAGAGAAATCATTAAAGCCGCTGGCAACTTACTCAAAACAAATTACTTTTGGCCTTTGGGTGCCCTAGATAATATCAAATCCCATTTTGAGGAAACTTTCGTAGCATTTGGTGAAAAATTGTGAGCTGAAGGTTTTCTTCTAATACATGAGATTTGTGTACTCTCACAATGCCCATTGGGAGTCACCGTTAATAAATAATGGTTTGGTTAAAATTACTGGTAAACGAATATAATTTCGGACAAGAATAGTTACCAGTCATGATATTTTCTCTGATAATTACTACATGTTCTTCCCGATCAGGTCGGGTGTGCTCATGCCAAAATCCAACTGCGTGGCCCAATTCGTGCACCACGATTCCAAACTTGTCACAATTCTTTCCAATAGAAATAGCCTATAGAAAATCAACAGAATTATGAAGATTTTCAGAAACACACCACCCAAATTCCCTAATACTGAAAACTAAAGTCTTTAATTAATCACCTGTGGTCCATTTCCTCTTTTCCCGACGAAACTACAGCAGCCGCATGCTTTTTCAGTGAACACAATGTAATTCGGATGCTCTTCCGTTCTCTCGACGAATTTGACGCACGTACTGTTTTCCCAATGACGCATTGCCTGAAGGACCAATGAAGAGGAAACTTAAATACCTTTGTTCATTCATTGCATTTAACTTGCCTGCTCTTTTACAGTGTTTCATTGTACTTCACGAGGGAAAATACAAACTAGCAGCAGTATTTAGAATAACTGAAAGAAAAATGGCTTCGAAAGTGGTACCCCACGTATCACGACAGCAAAAGTTGGCGAAAGATACCCAGGAACTAAAAACTAAGCTTGGTTTAACATTTAATTATTGTTAAATGTTAATTTAATTGTAATTACTTGTTTAAAAAGAGTTTTATGAGCTCCCGAGAAATTTCCGTCGATTTCGTAAGGAATGACGCCAAAGTCCCAGATTCTCTCTCTTCTTGCAGTGGCAGCCCTTGATTTGCGTTTCCGATGTGAACTGTCATGAGTGTAGACGATATCATCTTCCATCACGCCTGGAAATAAATCAAAATGGATTATTCCTGGAATTCTTTGATGAAAACTGATTTGGTACCTGTGCGAGAATGTATTGAAAGAGTAAACTAGGATTACCATTGACCTTCTTGGCTTTGCAAATGTCCATGTCGAGATCATTGGAGACGAGAGAGTCAGCGAAGGAAAAGAACACGTGCAGGAGCAACAGGATTTTAGTGACAATCATTTCTGGTGTGAAAACTCAACTCATTCGACTGCTGCACGAAATCCTCTGCCGTTTTCCGTCTCTCCGCCTGTCACGTCACTATTTCTGGCTAAGTGTGACGTATTTCTTTTCTCTCAATAATCTGAACTCTTTATTTTTATAATTGTTCAGGATGAGCAATAGAAATCTGCATTTGAATCCTATTTTAAATGTTCGGAGTAGAAAGAAATAATAGTAGTAATAATAATCATAAATTATGTCCCTATACAAGAATATCTGTACTCGTAGTAGTAGCTAGTAGGTATGTTGGTATGTATAATATTATTATTATAATAGTGAATAGTAGTTGGGCTCTCAGTTGGTGAGAATAATAAGAGCTTTGGCTGTTGGAGTAAATTGGTTAGAGAGCTTATCTGTTTTTGACCCTCATGTGTGTATAGAGCGGGGAGAGGCTGCTTTTCCGACTCTTCACATTAAAGTAATAGGCCTAAATATAAAAATACGAAGCAGTTGGGGTGAGTTCTACTGATGTCATTTAGTAACGCAAGTAAAATAACACTTGCTTCCTTTATATCTCCAATAAGTTACATATCTGTACACTCTCCGAGTGAACATCAACCAAAAAGTCAGTCCTCCTCCAGCTCCAGTCAGCCACAATCTTCTTTTCTATACATATCCAGCAATTCCTCCACACTCTTCATTCATAATAATAATAAATACTTTGTTTGACTCCGTCCGTCCATATAAAACATCTTTATAATAAACCATTGTAAAACGGATATAATACAGCGTAGCGTTGCTGATGTGTAACTAAGATGACCTTGACATATTGACACGCGCATATGTACGTTCTACTTGTTACTTTTAGACACTAGTATTATAATGTGCATAAAATTTTAACAAAGTATCTCTGTCCATTTTAGACATTACTTTAGAGTGACCCAGTTGACCTTGACCGATTAACCCCATTTTCACGTCTAGTATTTTTTTAAATCGTAGTAGTACGTGTATAAAATTTTATCTATATATATCTCAATGCGTTCATGAGATGACTTCAGGATGACCCAGTTGACCTTGTCAGAGTGACCCATTTTTGAAACCTATTTTCCTATTGACCTCTATGGAACACAGAAAATGCACCTCAATCTCTTCAAAGTTTTTCGTGCCCAGGGACGGACGGACATACAAACAGACATAGATAGCGAATTTCTATTTTCCTATACATAGCAGCTACGCTACCCTGAATAATAAAATATCATCTTTTTCTCTAGTATAATATATCATGCTATAGTATTAGTATATATTTAAGTATATTATATAAGTTATATATTATTGTGTGTAGATAGATGCAGGACAGTCCACTCATTGCTCCGCTCCTTCTTTCGACAGAATGAGATTACAAAAACATAAACATGACTCATTTACTTAAAACTAAGCGTGAATAGCCACCCTATATACCTACATATTACAGGATGGGTCAATATCTGTGTTATATCCATTAAGGGATCATCGTCTCAATTTCACTCCACTTTTACAATTCTTTAGGTAGTCTCTACCGATAGCACTTTGAAGTAGGTACTTGTTAAATGAAACTCTGGGTTTCCTCTAGTACGACATTATGACAGAGGATATAATATAAGCCATGTTATTATAATACGCTGGCTGAGAGAAATTGGGGTTCCCAAAATGCCAGTCTCAAAGTCTCCATTCTCCATTCATAAGTTTTATCAGGTCACTCTAGTTTCACAGGAATATTATATACACATCTGGCTAAGGAATTTTATTATAATAAAAGATTCTTTCACATTCAATAAGTAGGTACTATTTATATAACCTTCATGGTAGAATAATAGTCTGTAGAATCTTTAAACTGCTAACTGGAGTTGAGTGAAATAATATTACCTCATTCCATGAATAATTTTATAGTGTTCTATTCAAGATATTAACGCTTAATTAGATTGAATGCCTAAGAATGCTTATATTATTATTAAATCAATGATTTTTACTTTTTACTTAGCACGCGTGCCTCAAACAACTACGTACTTTAATGGGAAACTCATTAATATGTGGATTCTCCTTATTCATCTCCAATTGTGAAACAAATAAATTATTTGAATCCTAAACAGCTTTTTTTGGAAACGCATTATGTAATATGTGGATTCTCCTTATTCATCTCCAATTGAGAAACAAATAAATTTTATCAAACAGCTATTTTAATGGAAAATTATTAAGATGAGGATTCTCCTCTTTCATTATTAATTTGTAAACAAATAAAATATTTGAATCGTCTTACATCTTACATCTTACATCTACTTTAATAATTTAATTTATAAATGATTTTACTATAAAATGTAATATAAAGTAAGAGCAATGTTCAGAACTTCCAACTATCTTATCTAACAATTTATCAGAAGCGCAATAGCAATTTCAATATACTTTTTAGTAGGTATTTGACTATTAAAATGAACAATAAGTCAGCGCGAACTATCCCGGTAAGCTATATGGACTAATTTAGACAGTTTTCAATTGGGTTCGTCACATCAAGCCTATATGCATTATTTTTGAAAAATTTGATCGACCTCCGTCAATGCTTTCGAAAGTTATGGTGTGTGCAGTTGCACACCATTTGGGATTTAGTATTATATGTATATTATTATATAAGACATTAACCTACTAGATTGGATAAAGATATTTTATTTTCAAGAATGAATGAGTTATGAAAATGTAGCTGAGCTACTAATAAATTCGACAAAAAATACTCTGCATATTTATATAGCACACAATTTGGTAAATCTTTATTTTGAATAGAAAGAATACTTTCGTCACATAAGTTAATTACAAATTTTAATCCTCTTTGTCTCGAACATTCAGCTATTCTCAGTCTCTTCAGCTCAGGGCAGCTGTACTTATGGCTGGGAGATGGAATTTCCGATAAGTGTGCAAGTAGTCTGGACAAGAACACGGCCACTGTTGACTTTGGCAGCAGCTCCGAAAGCCACACCGGTCTTTCCTAAGAGAATTCCGTTGATTTGAGCACCGCCGGTAACAGCAATCTGACCAGCAGACACAAAGAAGACATTTTCGGGCTTGACACCCTCAAGTACAACATTGGCGTCTCCGTTGAAGGTGGTTGTTCCGTCAATCTGGAAGATGAACACGTCAGAAGAGCTTCCACTCAGAGTCACCGTACCTCCAACGATCACTGCAGTCGTGAACTTGTAAAGTCCAGCGTTTAATTTATCTCCGTTCAAATTTCCAGATTTGTGGTTCAGTTTGTCGGGGTTGGGACGATTGGCTGCGTCGGTGTAAGCAGCTTCCATGTCAGAGGTGGCCTACAAAATTTTCACAATTTAAATCACAATCTGCCCACAGAAACATATTTAAAATTTTCTTAGAACTTTCTAAACCGCAGATATCTTAATAAACCGCGGGGGGTCCAACCCTGATTTAGTGTCAAAACCCGGATTTTGATTTAAAACGCGCGGTGGCTTATTAGGAATGCTACAAACGACAGTAAATGAAGTTTGAAATGGAAACGAACCTGAAGTAAAGTAGCGGGTGTGGGAGCGGCATAGTCGGCTGCGTGAACCACTCCGGTGACTAGAGCAGATTTGGAGGAAGTCCCGTCCGAGGACAAAACGAGACCGAAGCCAGTGATGGCAGCAGAAGCGCCCGGGCTCAGACCCATGTTACCCTGGATTGATGTGGCTCCGGAAGTGGTGATCCCGGTTTTGGCCAAAATCGAGTAGGTCGACGCTGTTCCAATATTAACTGGAGCCTGGGCTCCCTCAATATTAGGAAGGGCCATAGCCACGACCACAAGGGCCACGGTGAAAATTTGACATCTTGTGTAAGACATGGTGATCTGCAAATGATAAGTTTTCAATTAGAAAATATATTTGATATTAATGTATCACATTTTACATGGAAATGACAAATCATAAAAAAGTATTTGATTAATATTTATCAACTTTTAAATGAAAATGATAAACTATTTGGGAAATAATGGAAGGACTTACAAATGAAGATTGCAACTAGTTCAGATCAAAAGAGATTTTCAATATTTCAAGAGAGAATTAGCAAAATGATGATTGAAATAAGTGAGTTAACATTTTCGACTTCGTCAGGAGTATATATAATGAAAATTTTATTCTTCTAGAAGCTACGTGTTGTTCCATCATTAAATTTTTACATTTGGAATTATACATGCTCCAAAAAAGTAATTTAACTCGCTGTGCAACATACGCTTTTCAGCATAATAAGTTAAACAACAACTAAAATAAGCTAAATAACAACTAATCTAAACAAGATAAACCCCCAGCTCTCTGGATATTCCTGTTTGCAATTATTTTATTGCATTGCATTGCAACAATAAACTTTTGTGCTTCGATATAATGTATAAGTGGAATAGTGCAGCTTTAAGCTAGGCCAGGCCAGAGTCAGTCAGAGTCAGATTATCACGAGACGACCACGACCACCACAACAACAACAACATTATCCTCTGCATCTTTTGAAGGGATGAAGTATGAAGAAGGTTCAGTTTCGCCGGCTGAAACCGGTCTTTGGGAGTTGTCAACAGTTGGTTATCTGGATCTGAGGCTCAGGAAACTTTAAAATCTCCTTTAGTTCTTTAAAACAACGGACTCTTTGAATTGAACGACGTAAGGGTGACTCCCATTGGACATTGTGAGAATACTCAAACCATAATGCAATGTATTTAAGGAAATCTTCCACAGGCCACTCACAATTATTCGCCGAACGCGTTATATATATATATGGCACCCGAAGCCCAAAAGTAGTTTTCTTAGTCAAAAAGCAGTTGCCGACGACTTTAAAAAATTTCCTTTATCTTAGAACTTGTCGGCAACTGCCTTCCGACTCAAAACTATACTTTGGGCCTTCGGGTGCCCTAGATAATATCAAATCTGATTTTTGAGGAAAGTTTCGTAGCGTTCGGTGAAATATTTTGCATGTGGAATATTTTCGCTAATTATACCTATTGTACCTATACATTGGTTTGAGTACTCTCATACTGCCCATTGAGAGTTATCCTTATCTGCAAGTCTGCAATTTATACCCCTCCAACTCCAAATCATTCAATGCACTTTGCATATTGTGTAAAAACAGTTGTGAATGTGATGAATATAACAGTAATATGCCTCTTATTGTTATTTAGAAACAAATATTTGTATTTCTTTTATTTAAGATGTCAATGATTCTACCCTGGATTGGGGTTTGTGAATCATCGAGGTTTTTGTCATCAGATGCTGCATAGGTAGCTCTATAGTCTACATAATAAATATTATACATACACCTACACACTAGTACACACGCACGTCAATCACATCCTAAAATATCGTACGGATGATGAAACCTGGATGAGAGTAGGAAATAAGTGCAATGCATGCAGATGCGATCAGAGATGAATATACTATACCTATCCATTCCATAGTCTCTAGTTTGGAAATACCAGTTTGCCAGAAAAAAGTTTCAATTAACTAATTCGAGGCTAGACACGGCTAGTTTTTAATATTCTCTCGCTCATAGTTAGATGCACAGACAGAGAGACATGTCTGTCAGTTAGTTTACGAAGGTTCTATGAAAATGTTGCATTCACATGATGCACACAACAACAATACCATTTAACAGATAAATGCATGTGAATCTGCTCTGTGCAAATCTACTTTACTGTAATTAATATTTCTATTCAGGTACGTCTATGTCAGTTTACATTCTATCTAAATATAATGCACAACTCAAATTATAGGAGCGATGGAGTGCCCAGGAACAAAAAATAAACCTCCCAGAAGATAATCAGAGACCTTGGTTTGATGCAACAATCATTTATTAGTACCGGTAGGTACTTTATGATCTTCTTTCGCTGTCAGTTTATCTGTCTGTCCGCCCGTTTTTGTAAACCACTCTGAGATCAAAAACATTGAAGCTAGGTCAGGTCAAGATCATTGGGGTCATTGTTAGATTCCGCTACTTTTTGTATATGTGTTTGTTTTACGACAGTTTATTACCATTACACATTCTCATGGGTTTTCAGGAAACTACGTTTTATAACTAAAACGCATACACACGTTAACCGGCTGTGCCCTAGTTTACTACTACGACGTCTACTTCTGCAAATAGTGCAAATGCATTCTCTTTTTTTGTGTTTGGTGAGAAAAACAATAATTATTTTTTAACAGTAGCTTTAAACCTAACAATAAATTACAAAGGTCTCACCAAATGTCACCCCAATACACATTAATGCATGTTGTTGTGAAAGAAATTGCAGTTTAAAAATCTAACTAGACAGTGACAGGCAGAGGCAGGCCGGCATGCCTTTCAGTGACAATTCAGATTCCTAGAATTATTTTCCAGATTGTTTGATGAAAGAGTATCACTCAATTCCACATTTCATTGACCATCTAACAATTAATCATTTGGGAGACTGCTACAGCTGGCTTTAGAAATGACACAACTGAAATGCTATCATTATTATTCTTCATTTCATAAACAACTTCACCTCTCTCTACCATTTTGTACAAACCTTGCAAGTCTGCAAGGATGCACAACAATAATAATATTACTAAAAATACGGGATTAGAAATATTACAATGATAATAACTCTTTTGAGCATAGATACGCATACGAAGGTATTTTACCGTTAATAAAATGACAAAAGTGTTTTTATTTCCAGAAAATGCCGTATTTTTCAGCATGTTTTGGGCAACAAATAAATATTATATAACATTGTAAATTGTTTAATGTATTTATATTGTATAATTGAATAAAAGAGAAAGAGCACAGGCTGACAAGGTATCATTTTGCCACATTTGATTTAAGAATGATAATTTAGAATGCTGAATGCTCGTAATTAATTGATATTTAAAGAACTTTTAGCGGTTAGGTATTTAAAAAATGGTTCTTGATTAAATTCCAATAATTTATATAATTTTAAAATTACGCGTAAGATTCATTTGTTTGAGTGCTAGATCAAGTCTGTTGGATTTTGTATGTTTTTCTGCAGGGCAGGTAGCTTTGTTTTCCTTCTGCAA
>JABASI010003786.1:0-15551 GCA_019776505.1 Tomocerus nigrus
ATTATAGACTATGCTAAAATCATGTCAACCACACCTTAAGAGGTAGGGATAGAGGAGCCGCTTGCAATTACCCTGTGCAATAAAATTTATTTTAGTTTTGGCTTAAATCAACGCGCGCAACGTCAAACGTTCCGACCTTGTCAGTTTGCTAAGGCTGCCTTGACAAAGAAATCCCGAATAGAAAGTCAAGGATGTGCAGCATCTCGTTTGTCACAACACTGTTTTGCATTGAGTAAAAGTCGCGGAAAATATCCTGGCACAATGGGTGGGTAGTCGTTTTTATTATCAGAGTAGGCTAGGATATAAGCACAAAGAGACATTTTGACTTACATCATCCTTCTTTTCGACTATAAGTTCCGTCCATCTTTCCTCTGGAGGCAAATCGAGATTGATTGTGTACTCTTTTGGCTGATTTCTGTATTAATATATATATATATTTCATTTACCTATATGATTAACTAATAATAATACTTCTCTAAATATACTTTATTTCTAAATCGAATATTAAAGACATAATAATTGTCTTGTGTATTTAGTAGTTATCATTATTAGCGAGGGGGTGAATTACAAAAAAATATTTTGGGGTACCGGATGTACCGATTAGCTTTCTATAATGATAAATAATAAACCTCACAATATGGATGTAATACAGACTAGCGTTGTTGGTTGAGCTGTTGACCCTATTTACATACAATGTAGTCGTAGTAGCACTAGTCAAGGTAGGTAAGTCGGTAATTGTAATTAAACTTCCCATGTTCATAGTGTATTAGTATAATTTTAGTTAGTTATTTTCATAATATATTTTTCGTACTATATTTATGGACAAAATTTGAACTGTGTATCGTAATAATGCGTTAGTGTAATGACCTCAGGGTTACTGAGTTGACCTTGTCCAAGGGACCTCATTTTTAAACTCATGGGTTCAGTGGACCTCTAGATGACAAACAGAAAATTTGAACGGAGTACGGAAATCGCTCAAAATCAGGGCATGAGAAAGGCAGCCTTTTTGGTAGCAAAATGGCAAAAACCCTCCTTTTTGGCCTTTTTGACTTTTTGCAGGGGTTATCGCCATCTGATATTTGACTTTCAATTGTTATTGCATTTGAATTTCATTTAAAAAAGAGTTTATTATTAGTAATGATTCATTACTGATTGAATTAAATAGAAATTTTAATTTAATTATCGATTTCTGTCTATATTTTTGGATGTTTAAAATGCCCAATTCTAAAGTAAAAGGGCAAAAGGTGGCTTTTTGCTCATTATGATAGGCAAAAAGGCAAGCAAAAAGGCAAAGGGGCAAAAAGTCAAAAGGCTGCCCTTTTCATGCCCTGCTCAAAATTAATCATGTACAGGGACAGAGCGACGGACAGAGACATTCCTATAATGCGAAGGAAGAATATCGGTGTTCTGGTTTACGCTGATGGGAAAGGTGCACAAGACTAGATGATGGGGCGACAATGTTTATCCCTTTTAATAATTTTTTTAAACCGGAATACCTACCGATGCGGCTAAGTCTACAACAACTAAGAAAAAATATCTAACATCCAACTTACTGTGAATTTGGAGGGTAGCTATTCTTCTCACATTCATCAAACTGAAAAGAATCCAAATATTTTTGCGTATTTGTTTAGGGGGCATGTGTTAGGCTGTATGGAGGATTTGAGCTTCCTTTTTCCCCTCTTGAACGAGTGGTCGAATCAAAAATCGGAATAGCTCAAAACATTTTAAAATGACTGCTTATAATCTGATGCCAAATTATTCTGCTTTCGCTTGGATGTTATGATTTCAAAATCGAGTCCCGATTTTGGGGACAGCATTTGTTTTCGAGGTGGCAAAATTCATACGGCCACATTTTGCGTTGTCAAATTTTTGATACGAAGGATGGTTTAAAAAGAGAGCGATTTTCAAAAGGTTGGAATTTACACGCAAATGTAAGAAATTCAAATATCCCGAGAAACCCAACACATGCCTCTTAAAATTGTCATTATTTTTCAACATTAGAAAAAATGAATATGAAAAGCTAAAAAAAAAGCTAAAAATGAATATAAATGAAGTTAACAGTAGGTGCACAGAAAGGGAAGCATTACACTTTACACATGAGTGAGGGAATGGCACACGGTAAACTTTTGCGTCTAGTCTAAAGTTTACTTACCGGAGCATCGTAGGAGGGTCTTCCAAACACACGAACGGTATCTCTTAGGACTACATCTTCCCCTGCTTTCTCCACTTCTCGAAAGGCTTTGATTGATACCTTTTTATCATTGCCATTCCTGCTTGTTTGTAGAGCTTCTGCCGTAAAAGACGTCATTAGGCCTGTCATGACAATAAGAAGTAACGAGAGCAACAAGGACGACGAAACCTTTTCAACTCGAATTGGCCTCTTCATATTTCTTAGAATTGCTAATGAAGTCTTTCTCTGCGTAGCTTTTGATCAAACGAACGACTGAGTTTGCAGTTGACAAACGGAAATGAACGATAGAGAATCTGGGACACGCTGCAGATCCCTTGCATAATATTTCAGATGACGCAGACTGGATATGAATGGAAATTATGAAATTACAGATAGCTTTTTACATTAGCACATAAAAATGATAGACGATTATTATGCTCATTATTTTCGAATTTCATGTACAATATATTTAACACCCTGCTCTAATATTCTAGCTAATTAATGTTTTCTTGTTAGCAATTTATTATAATTGTCCATTTTCAATCATTTACGAGACTTTTTTAATTCCTTTTATTTCCATCTGCCTAGTTACCAGTTTACTTATTTTTCTAGAAGAAGGACGTGACTTTTAATCCAATGAGTTACCCCAAAAATATATAAATGCACACATGTTTTACTTTCATTTCCATCTCAGTATTTATTTTCTTTAATTAATACTTTTTGCATTATTGGATTTTGCTCGGCACGCTACCAAACGCATATCCAGTCGTTTAATAACAAACCACATACCAATTTTGTACATACACACACACATACATGTTACATTTTTATCCCCGTTTGGTGTGTAATAATATATAAATAACTACCTAAGCAATAAATAAGGGATGCCAATTAATCAGCCGGTAAAATAAATGAAACTTGCCAGTATGGTATTTCTGTACAGTAAAATAAATGAATCGGGTTAAAGTAAGGCAAATGTCGCATATTTTGAACTCCCGTCGTCATTATACACAGGGCCGTATGCAACTAGGTTTCTAGGAATCTAACCTAACCTAATAAAATGAAAAGCATAGGTAGGTATTCGTGCGACCTCTGCCTTACTCCAACCATGAATTGTCTTTAGGTAAACAAATGAGTTGTCTTTACTCAGTAAACTAATGAGCAGGTAAGAAACAAACACATCGGCCCTTAAATTCCAGATAATACATGCGTATCATGTAAAGTAACGAAAATCCAAACGGAACTTATATCTGTAGTATCTGTGGTACGGACACGGAGGCAACCACAAACAAAAGACTGAAAATATTTTTGGGAGGTATCAATTTCTAGACATGAAAAATCTTAGAGGCATTTTTTTGGAAATAGAAATATTTTCCAGAATCAACGTTTTTTTGGACTTAGTACTTTTTTTCGGAGGCAAGTTTTTTTAGGCATAGGTTGAACACAAATGTTGCCTCCAAAAAACATTCACATGTCCGAAAACTATGTTGGCTCTGATATTTTTATTTGTACTTACAAACACTTTTACTCTTACTGGCTACTGGCGGATTGGCTTTCGCAGTACTGGATAGCTCATTTATGCTTAAGGAACAATTGTTTTATTGACTTAATGACATGATCCATTTATTTTACTGTGCCATTTCCTACCGAATTTTTCATTTTAATTTACTGGCTAATTCATTTAAATTACACGTAAATTATAAATAACTCATAAATAAGTAGGTAGGTACCTATTTATTTACTCTGCTATCATATACATATATAAATTACGTTCCTTCATCATTTACGTTTTGAAAAATATGTTTTACTTTTCGCTTTTATTCGTCAACAAGATGCCTATTTAAAATTAACAAATGCTGGTTAAGGGTTTCATAGCACATTCTGTGTTCTGACGATTTGATTAACTCTTCATATGTAATGGACAAATAAAAAATTTAAATAAAAAGGAAGAAGATATTACCATATTAAAAAAATTGCCATGTCAATTTTTAGTAGGGGGCTTTTATACACGCGTATTGCATAAGCGAAGTAGGAAAATCATGAAAGGAATGGCTAATAAATACATATATTATATTCTTTTTACAAAATGGCGCATTTTACATATTACATTTTTGAAAATTCTTAATCAGAAAACACAAATATTAATGATAGGCAAAATTTTGAAAATGTGCTCGTCATTTTGAAATAGGAAAAGAATTAACAATTCTTCTTTTTGGGGCACGCCATTCATATAAATCTTAGTCCTGAGCTATTGACTCGATAGAAATATTGTGTACCGTGAATCTGTTCTCCTGTGAGATTATTTACGGATAGGTAGATGAACCTTTCTACTTAACTAAATTGTGCCTACTCAATGTACATTTTAACTTATATACTTAGTCATGGTAAATTTATATGGACCATTTATGAAGATTAATATTCTATTTTATTTATATCTGTATTTATTAAACTTCAGTTTCCACCGTATTCAAATGCTACATTACAGATGCATTACAAGAGCTTTTAACCGACATAAGAATTGATAGGATACACCTTGCAATTCTCATTAGTTATTTACTTGTGTAAAAAATTATTATTATGTGCCAATTGCAATTCTACGTAAACTGTAACTTGGCCATCCCAAATTATAAATGGCTTATTGCATAATGCTAATGTTGCAAATTATTTAGTAGGCATTAATGGTTTTGAATGTTTTATTTTTGAATGTACAGTTCATGCTCATAAGTAGCTTATAAATCAAGGTTTTACCTGGTAGTTCTTGTAAGGCTGGTTATTGTGTCAGATTCCTAAAAATTTGTAATTATGTAACTATGTAATTTGTTGCCTTTGTTTGCATAGAATTCCGTTACTACTTTGAATTGAATGTCGTCTATAACGGGAGACAGGAAAATAGATAAAGCTATTTGTACAGTGACTTCACTGTTATTGAAACCAAACAAAATTAATTTGCTTTGTACTAGTATGGCATGACGGAGAACCACTGAGTAGAATGAACTAAAGCAAAAATTAATTTACTAATAATAAAGCTTGAGATTCAGGCGTACGTAATCGCGCTGTTGTTTTGGATATCGGTTCAGTTCTGATATCCAGTTCAGATTTAATGTGATCAAGTATGATATATGTATATCTACTTATTTAGTAGATGCGTGAGTTAGTACATCCAATGGATCTCATTTTTAACAGCATTTATTGTCTATTACGTAATTTAGCATGATTACTCATGGTGATAGCTTAGGTACTCATGGAGAATGTGCATGAACTTTAATCGCTGTGCGTATCTTGCGGATGTGGCTATAATGTTTCGTTGTTATTCATACCTCTCTCTCTCTCTTGTAGATTTACGTATGGCTATATAGAGATATTATTGTATTCGATGCTGAGGCTAATAACGCAGTTGTTAAACAGCACAGTAAAAATAAACACCTAAATAGCTGCTACGTATTTGTTTGAGACTATAATATACCTAGCTAATAGTTCCAAGTATGTATTACTATGTAAAAAATAATCTGTGCATGAGCATCTATCCATTTTATGCCAAGTCAGCAAAATTCTTATAATCGGTCGGTGTAGTATTCAATTACAAAATAGTTTACATGGACATGGCTGTCTGTAGTGAGTGGTAGCTAAAGTAGTTTATTACATTACACGTAGTTATTTACGACTTGAGTTGATAAAATAAATAAGGGTTGTGTATTAGATGAGATAACAAATCGTGGAAAAGACGCTCAGAGTTCGGAAGGACAATTTTGTTGGAAAAGAGAGAATGCTGCAGTGATATAAGTATTACAATAATCGGCGGATATGAATCAGGACACTGACTGACAAGTTCGCATTAGCCTGTGGTGCGTGCTTACCGTTTTGTTTACTCAGCTCACAATAACATGTCATCAAGTGCAAGTGCACGACGTAGAATAGCCTTCTCGTAGGTATATTATTATTATTATTGTTGTACGTAGATCAATTCATATATGAATATTGTCAAAATGTACTTAGAAATAGTTTAAATGTTATAGTATAACAGCTGCTGTTAGTATAATATACTATTTCCTTATAAATAAATTAACTAAATACCTAATTAATAAATGTATGAGGCAACGTGTGCTTCGATTTGTATGAGCTTATTCATTTTCACACTTTATTTCAACCGCCTACACAGTATACAATAAAATAATATTTATGCATGGGAATTGACCGTTTTCTTAAAGTCAACCATTTTTCTTGTTGATGACATGTTTTCTGACAACCATGCCCGACAAGTATATCATTCGAAAGGTCTCTAAAAGAGCTTTCGAAACCCACGAGGGGCATTTTTCTCTACATCGATCCGTTTTCGAGTAATCAGCGGACAATGTTCAGCAAGTCAAAATTTGCCCGCTGATTGCTCGAAAACGGATCAACGTAGAGAAAAACATTCCTAATAGTTTTCGAAAGCTCTTTTGGAGACCTTTCGATTGATGTACTTTGTGGGCATGGTTGCCAGGAAACATGTTTACCGTTTTTTCGTTTAAGAAAAATGGTTGACTTTAAGAAAAAGGTCAATTGGGAAGGGCATTATATGATTTCATTACTAACGCTCAGCTTTAATAAGACACTGTACCTCAGACATCTTCCAGAATAAACAGTCGAGTGTAAGTGTTTAAAGTCGTCGCATATTTTTCCAGCATATCTTTCTTGAACTGTTATTTTCTTGTGCTTATGTACATACATATCCTGTTTATTAACAACTTCCTGTTGTCTAACTATGGAATATTATATCTATGTAGTTTTGATGCATTATTAATGTGTGACGTCAGACAAGGATATCGTCATTCTGAGAAATTATAAACGACCGAAAAATATTCACGTGCTTATGACTTGAAACTTTCGTAGCGTTGTTTGTAATACATGAAAACACCAATCTATAATTTTTATGCATTTTTACCAACAATCCATCTTCTGACTAAACCATTTTCAATTGCATTACCTAATTAAAATAGATAAAGCTAGATTTTGCCCATTTGGAGTGTTAGAATAAAAGCCATGTAATGGAAAGTCCAAGTTGCAATGAAAAGAAACATGAACATGATGAGACAGAAGTCATCTACTATTGTCATGCCTAGCCTAATCAAATTATGTAGTGACACGATTAGGTAGGTAAGTGCATAAATTTACTAACGGTAGTGTCATAAATCTAAAAAGGATATAAGTATATACTTTTTAAAAATCCGAAAAGAGGTGGATAGATGGCTCCATGATGTCCCATGAAGATGATACTGTTGCGTACCCGATGCTACGACAATGTCTACTTGATACTGCGTTCTGAACGAGGAGATGAGTAATAGTAAGAGTACCATCACCATCCATGATAGTCATGAAGATTAATATCACCATTTTCTCGATTGCATACAGATAACTTGTTTTTAAAAAAATATTATGTGGGACTGTATTTCAGCTATTGAAGCAGATGATATCAACTTCCACATTATAATTATAGTACGCTTGACCCGATTTCCCACAAATCCTTTTCCTTCTCATTACCAAAACACATGGCGTTTGAAATAAATGTCTCAACATCTTATTTTCCAACGATATCGCACAATTTATTGTATGGCCCTATAGAACATAACATAGCATATCGGTAAGTAGCAAAAGTCAAAATCTCATTCTGTCCAGTAGTTATCTTGCGGACTGAAAGGCAGTCACAAAGACGCACGGAGGAATCGAACATTTTTACCTATGTATATGCCTGTGTATATTTGCTTCCGTAACATAACCTAGGTAAAGGTTTAAACATTAAAGTTAAAGGCTAGGCCTCCCAAAACAAATTCAGGGATTTTGTTAAAAGTATAGAAATATATTAGCTTTTTCAAATAATGATTCTGAAAACACCTAGTAATTATAGATCCGATAATATTACCTCAGTCGGTTAATACACACAACAAATGGAAGGAAACCGAAAGTTACCTGTACTTGAGCTATAAACAGTGCTATGCGGTTAGGGTACAGGCACTTATCTAGGAATCTGATCAGTGCCCAACTTTGCGACACTTTGCAATAGATGTAATTGGAAAGCCTAACGCGTGAAGCGCAAAACGTTTTTGGATTTTATGTAAAAAAGAATGAAAACTAGCACATTATCCGCGAAACGCGGAGTATATTTCGTTTGTTTTTCAAAATATTTCGCGGATTTAAGGAGACGGGTTCCCACTCCTCCGTCTTTGGTACAAAAATATAGGCCTCAAAAATGAATTTCAAAAGTTATTCCATCAAAAAAGAATAACCCCAATTTGCATAATTCGTGGAAATTAATAATCAAATATAAATATAAGCCCCCTGGGGGACCGATTAACCAAGCCTAACTCTGATGCAAAAACAGGCCTCAAAACTGAATTTCCGGCCATGAATAACCCCAATTTGCATAATTGATAATTGATGGCACTTTATTCTCAAATAGAAGTATTGGCCTCCTTTGGGTACTCCTTAACTTGGCATTGCTCTGATGCAAAAATAAGTTTCGAAAATGATAAAATGCTGTTGCTGGAATCGATTAGATATTATATTTATAAGTATGACTGTATTTTGTATTGACTGCTTTGATAATTATAGCCTAGCAAGTATTTGAGCCAAAAAGCCAATCTAATCTGTGTAAAATAAGGAGATAAATTCTTGAAAATGAAACGAAACGCTAGTGTTTTGTGCAGTGAACGTTGTAGTAGAATTACAATAATGTAGCGTTGGCAGTGGACACAAATGATTTATATGTTTGCAGATGTGAGATAATGAGTTCGATGAGTAAGTGAGGAGAGTGAGCATAACGAGTGCGTGAGTAATGCCTTTGCAAATCAGAGAAATAAATGACCAAACATAGTCATCTAAAGATAAAGTGTCAGAGTAAACAGAAATAATTCTTATCAGCAGGGATATCTGCTAATCAAGCCACCTTACTGGGAGTGGGAAGCCGAGTCTGGGCCTCTGTCCGTTGCTGAAAGACCTCAAAAAGCCTTTTATCTCGCTGGGTGGCCCAGTTCATTAAATCACTACAGCTTTGTCCAAACATCACTTACTAACTCTTCTGCAGACGGACAAACACCCATTCGCCATTTTTGTTGTAGCCGTTTAGCCTATTTTTGTACATTGTCGTGACTTGGCATACTTGCAGAAACTTTCTCACTTCAACATCTTTTCTTACTTTTTAGTGACAAAAAATTGTGAATTGAAAGAAATAAATCCAGAAAATCAAAATGGGGAAAGGAAGAGGATCCGGACAGGGCCTTAGTGAGCATTGCCTCATGTTTTCTGTCCTAATTATTAACGTGCTTTGTGGAGTAAGTTTTCCTAATAAACTTTTCACATTAAAAACTAAGCAATAGACAGTTTGCCATTTCTCGTCTACGACTGAATGGAAATTTTAGAAGCAAGGTTTCATTTGGGAAATGGCAATAGTGGAAAGTTTCCGGGAAAAGTGGGAAGCTAAAAGTGCGTTTCCGTGGAAAAATGGGAAATAGAAATATTTAAATCAAGGTTTTCCACACAGATGGGATATAAGTTGCTCTGCTAGAGTGATAATACCATCCTTTATTCTCTGTTAGCTTCAATAATGATGCATTTCATATTATAGGAAGTGTCTCATCTGCTTTAATTAAGGGATATTATATGAAATTATGTAAAGCATTAGCAGACCAAGTTCATATTTTTTCCATAGGCCGTTAAATATAATATTACTAGATGATTAGGCCCTCATGCGGGCTAATTGTAAAACAGCTGCAAAAGCATTCAAAAATAGTCTTCAATGTTTTTTACTGATCAATTTTGGCTAGATTAGTTCCATTTTTGCCGGGTTGATTAAATTTTTACCAGTATAGTTTCAATTCTTACTAAATTAGTTTTACTTTTATCAGATTAGTTGAAATCTTGACTTTAAGCTTCTTGAAATTTCACCTTAGTTCGCTATTCATCAGTCTGTCAGATGTCTGAATCGAGCACATAGTATTTGAACTTTAGTTCGTCCGTCCAATTTTAATTTCAATTTCTTTTCAAAAATATAGGTCATATGTAGGTCGCGGTATATTCCCATGTAAATTAAAAAAAAATTAAAGTCTTGAGTAAATGTTGATTTAGATTTAAAAAAGGCGAATATAGGTTAGGATAGAGGGCTAACAAATAACATGAATAACTTACGCAAAAGCAGGGCAATTTTAATTTGAAAAAACCACCTTGTTTCCATGGGATAGTAAGCTTCCCCAATCTTAATACAACGGTTAATATTTATCGTAAATCGTTATGTAATTCTGATTGGCGCTCGGTAGCAGGAGGCAGTCTTGGTCATATCCCACTAGATTTTTTCCATCTTACCACACTTCCCTGGTATCCAACAAAATCGGATGGGAAAAGGGAATATCCGAAACCATTGATGATTGGAAGGAATGGTTCTTTGTGGCCTCAATTTCGGCAGTTGCCGTGTGCTTCACTTTATGTTACGAGAATTGAAAGTCAAATGTAAAATTTTCTTTCTCCAGCTACGTACGAAGCTGAAAGGTAGCCATTTCACAGTGAAAAGAGCATGAAGTCGGCATCGGCAAATGAAATCGAACATTTCACATTGTTTTCACTTCCAGCTCTCAGTTCAATATCTTCGTTAAATTTTTTCATTTCATTTGGTGAAAAATCGCCTCTTTTCGCTAAGTATGGGCGCTTGAGGCCATGTACATTCTTTTCACGAGGGCAAAGCCACCGAGTAGCCATAATGACAATACAATGGCGAGAGACTGTCATTGAGCTGTTGAAAATGCTATAATGTTGTTTGCAAACAAAATGTTTTGGGTTGTCTTTTGACAAGGAAACCTCCAAAGATTTCATTTCATGCTTTTCGCCAAAAAGGAAAAAAAGAATTGGTTCTTTTTTACAATTGATTTCATTTCACGCACTACTAGAGCCCCAGATAGTCCTTCTGTCTGATGGAAAACGTGCGAAAACGAAAAATTGCATTTTATCTAAAGTGTAAGATGTAAACTAATATTATTTGGTGTGCAGGTAAGTACAATCCGTCGTAACTTATTCCATTTTTGATTTCTAGATTTTGGGAGCACTGCTATTTTCTTTGGCTATCTGGCTGCGCGTTGAAAATGAGGTTCGAGATTGGGTGCGTGAGATGGGCATGTATCAGTACTGGAACGGTCTCTACATTCTCATGGCAGCTGGAGCTATCATCGTCATCATCTCCTTTTTTGGCTGCTGTGGAGCTCTCACTTCCAATCCCTGCTTATTGGGAACCGTAAGAGAATTGCACAAATTTCTATTTGCCGAACCATATATTTTTAATCTTTTATGAACGAAATTATCAGATTCTAGCCTTTGTTGACACTTGCAGGAGAGTCAGAATCATAACAGACATTGGTAGATAGGTATATTTATATTTATTATTATTATCGCTTACTCATATCCAGGTACATACAAGTAGGTAGCTACCGGTTAATACTTAATAGCGAGTAGCGAGTATTGTATCCAGGAAATAGAAAATAATATCCTTACTAATACCGTTAGTTGTTATGTTATTTTGTTGATTCGGATGCAGAATATTTCGTGACAGAATTTTCAGAGAATTTTACAAATAATATCAATCGCATATAAAATTTAAAAAGACTGTCATGTAATTTACGAATTCTACATACACTAATGGGAATCAAAGGAAAAAAATATTTCGTTATGTGTCCAATTTAGATAGATAACTGAAAGGGTGTATCATAATGACTCCCAGTTTTCAATTTTTCTGTCTTTTGGTTGTCATTGTCTTTTTTTACGTTTTTCAGAATTTCGAGTAATTCATTAGGGTTTGACAAGATAATTATGGTCAATTATTAAAAATGCAGCACGATGCTTTGGATGTGAATTAATATTTGTTAGTTTTAACAGAATTTGAGTCTGACGTCGCTAAGTTTCGTCATGTGTATTATGGGGGCTGGGATACTTCTTGCCAACTGTATTCGGCCCACGTTGGACACAGAGCATATCAGAGAGCGATTCGACTACATCCTCAACTTAGACAACGTTCGACAACAACAGCTCCTCATTTTTTTGTACTATCGAGTAAGTTTTCAAATTGTACATTGGCCACTGTTGCGTGCGCTACTTTCATCCGATTCTTTTTTCTCTTTCTGTTACCCGGTGACGATTTTTAACGAAGAAATGAAGACTGTTGTTGTCGTCGTTGTAGTTTCGGTCGTAAATAAATGCTTTTCTGTATAGCCAAAGAACTAACCTCAAAAAAAATAGTGAATAGAAATTAGAGAGCTACAAAGTCCCAATTAAATTCCTGCCCTATCAAATTTTAGAGTAGGTATTTCGTTATCTACTTGAAAATGACGAGCTTTTATGGTATAAATTACGGAATGAGTAAAGTGACCTTCACAATAATCAAAAATGTGTAATCCATTTTCGGTAACTTTACTTATAAGAGAAACGGTCTTGACAATTTCAAAACCTCAATGTGACTCCTGCGATGATCGGTGAATGATATCAGGTGAATTAATTATTTCCTCTTTAGTCAGCCATACTTGTGCTTATTGCCCTGATTTTGGAGTTAGCTGGAGGAATCTACATTTTGGTTAATGGAACAGAGACGTCAAACCTACAGCCCTGGCTTCTCAGAAAGTTCAATAACCTCATTCTCGAATCAAACTACAACGACGACTCCTACCGTCTTCTGCAAAAAGTCCAAGAAAAAGTAAATCATTTTATGGCTGCATAATAAATAAAATCAAAAAATTCAAAATACTGACATCGCACAATCAAATCAACCATTTGATATTATAACGAACATACGTAGTACCTTCTCTTGAAAGCAGGCGCAGGGTTTTGGATTGTCCGGGTGAAATTAAAATTTTATCATTTTGTCCATTCATGTTGGACAAATTGGACAAAATGGCATTTAATCCGGACAATATACATAATGAAGGTGGATAAACCCAATTTTGTCCCATTAAGACCAAGTCCTTATACGCAACCCTGCTCCCAGACTATGAAATTTAAATGACAAAGTGTAATAATAATACTAGCCATTGGAACATTTAACTTATTTCCGCAAGATATTTTAATTTTTCCCACTGCATGCTTTTCAATTCTGCGAGATTGTAAGTCATGTTAATAATACCTAAGGCCACTAACGATAATTTTTCGCTTAGCGCCGAGGTTAGAAATTTTCCCTTTCAACAGCCTAATAAATGTAACTACCGACAAACGTAACAGTTATCAGTTGTTAAACAGCAGATAAGGAATTGGAATGAGTAATGTAAATGGTTGTTTGATTGTAAGCATGTACCTACGTGGCTACGTATAGCCAGATAATGATAATAATGTATAACGTTTTTCACACATAGGTGGGCTGCTGTGGGGCAACAAATTACCAAGATTACGACCGACACCGTCTTCCCATTTCTGATTACTGCAGGGATAAAATTAGTGGAAATGTTTACAGCGAGGGATGCGTCAAAAGATTTTCCCTCTTTGTTGAAAAGCGAGCAGGTTGGATTGCAGGGATTGCACTTTTCATTGGAACTTTACAGGCAAGTGATTCAACTCTTGATAAATAATTCATCAGTTTTTCGTCAAAATCTACTGAAGAACTGCCAGGTATCTGTACAATGGTATTATTTTAAGTAAGAAGGTAAGCCCGTTCAAATGTTTTCAAGTTAAAATTTCACTTCTTTGCTTTTCGCCATTTTTGTCGCCAATACACAAACAGCCTGGCAACAAAATCGTCGCTATTTTTAGGAAAAAAAGTGAAATTTTAATCTGAAAATATTCGGACCAGCTTACCTTCTCAAGCAAAGTCATGACAACATACAGATACCTTGGTCCACACACACTAGTTGCTATAGTAAGGCATAAAAGAGTCAGAATGAGTATGACGCATACAAATACGTAATGCAATGAGTAGTCTAAGTATTTATTTAAAAATGACATAGGTAGCTAACATAACGTCTAGTTGAACAGTAACATTTAACTCCCTTGAAAAATTTGCAATCAGTAGAATTATGTCATTATTCGCACGTCATAGTCATGTATGTACCAATATCATGTGTATACTTCTATTGTCAATTATAAATATGAATACAAAAAGTCACCAATACAAAAAAAACTACCAATTTTACGCAATGACTTCGGTTTTTCATTTCAAAAATGAAAAACAAGACATTGTAAAATCTCCCGCCATTTTTATAAAACATTTTTAGCAAAATAAATCAACGCGATTAATGGACAACAGAACTGAATAAAATTGCTAAAATTTATGAGTCCATTGGGCTTCCGGTGGTAGAATAGAAAGCAGCAGCATTCCCTATTTGTATAAAATGTTTAAATGTTTTTTAAAATACCCAAAATCATTGTCCATCTGTCCCGCTCCAAATAACCTTTAATTTTCGCCTTGAAAAATCCTGATTTCAAACTCGGGCTCCAATCAAACTTAAAAAATATTAATAGTAATAATAATGATAATAATAATAATAATAGTAATGTTTAAGTGTCATTATTAATATTTTATTTCATTTGTAATAAATTGCAGTTGATTCTGGTGGCGTTTACGTTTTGTCATTGGAAAAATATCCGAGACGAGCCGGAGGAGGAGATGCGTAGACGAAAATATGACTCTGTTCCTACTACTGCCTACTAAACCCGCATCCCGTACATCAAATTAGAGTGCATATCCTGCCGGTTTATAGAATAATGTATCAAGTAGTAAGAAGACAATTGTAATGTTTAAATTACATTGGCACACATTTCCTTTAACTTCACAGGATTCAAACAAAGAAAAAAATTATAACTTTGCATGTTAAACCTGATGCGTATTATTCAGTACTTTTATAAGTTATTTCTGCTTGCTAGTATTTAATTACATCTGTAACCAATTTGCTATCACCTAGTATCATGTAAATTCATAGAGTAAACTGAGCTATCAAAATACAATGCGAGCGTTAGCGTAGATATCAACCAAATATTCACAATGATTCCTTTTTACTCTATGGAGTTGCATGGACCTAAGGGTAACAGACATCCCATACGGTACACTTATGGACATTTTCAAAGTATTTCATGTCTTTTATAATAACGTTAAATAAGAATTTTGATTTTGGAATTATCTCTGATATAAATACAATGTTTTTCTTAACAATAGTGTAGTTCAGTGTGTAACATTCACAATTATTGACTCCATAAATATTTATAAAATAAAAGTTTTAAAATGTACTCTTATGTAGAAAATATTTTTCATTTGCTTCTTCTTCCAAGACTACGAAGCGGTATTTAGGCATATTTAATAGAAAACACTCAAAAAAGTCACTTGAGCTGAAGAAACAATACTTGGCATAATAATAGCATCTATTTACTTGCGTAGAAATACGAGCCATACGTA